>CAUJRU010003526.1:0-41680 GCA_963277665.1 Viscum album
TTACCCGATTCATAATGAGGAAATGAAAAAATTCATGATTTCAGACAACATAATCATTCTGTCAAGACGTCCTTCCAAAATTGTAGTTTGTCTCATGGGACCTATCGATGCACCATGAGGCTATAATGGGCCTCACTTCTCAAGTAATATATTCAATACATTCCACATATGTCTAATAAAAATATTCCTTTAAATCAAAGTGTACAATACCACTTTGATTTCCTTTAATATTAATCATAGGTGAAAATAAATTCATTGATATATTATTTAGGTACATTTTATTTAAACCATCCAAAGTTTCCAATAAAAAATTTAAAAATTTAATTCTTAATTAATATAATATCTAAAATATTAATCCCATACTTGAAATAATTGTCATTATTTTTAATCCATCAATAAAATGATTAATGAAGTAAATTCCCATTTTAACAAAAATGAATATATAGTTTTTTCTTCTCAAAATAATATTTTATAAAAACTAAATATGTTTCACACATAGAATTATAAATAAAATATTTCAATTCTTGAAGAAATCGATATTCTTGATAATATCAGAAAATTTATTTGAAACCATGAGTTTACTATGAATGAACAATGTGTCGATGTTATGCTTGGCGCATGACTATGATTTTATATAGATGTGACATTCGTAATTTTAATATAACATAATGACTTGTTTTGTGCTTTTTTCCCGAAATTTGATGATTCATATTATAACATGTTAATAAAAATTTAATCCTTTATATTTATATATATCCATTTCTGTACATACCATGATTTAAAATTTTAAATAAAATAACATAATGTTTCTCATATATAGCACAATATTTATAATCTGTGGGATAAACTCATGTTTTAAGAAAACATCAATAAATGTGTCTATCCCTTGGAAGAGTTAATATGAAATAAAATTTAAAACATAAACTTTGTTATATATATCTATGTGTGTTTGTGTGTTTTTTTCTTGAAAATATATCACAAGTTTAGATATCACAAATACTTATGTCATTTAACTTTACAAGAACTGTTAATACATTAAACATCTATATACTCCAAAAATAGTTTATAAAAAGTGCATCTTAAGTAAATATATTATTAATACTATTTCTTAATTCATTATATGAATGAGTTGATGTCTTGAAAAATGTAAACTCTTTACCTAGTAATATTAAATTAAAAGTCTTATTATTTTAATATTATTATGAATTAATAAGTCCCAAAAACAATTATTTGGAAAATTTTTAAGATAGTCAATCATTATTCCACATAGGTGTACATCAAAGTATGATAACCTATAAATATAAAGGGGATTTTAGTGATATCTTTCATGTTTGTAAACATGAATGAAATCCTCTTATATGTTTATAAAATTGGAATTAACACTGTATTAGAATTGAAGTAGCTTATAATTTAATAATTTGTGCACATAAAATTTGAGAACAGAAGATATGGATATATATATATATATAATTATGCAATTATATATTTGTAAATATGAAACTAAAAAAACTAAAATAAAACAATATTTAATGTTAAGGAAATCATATAGTTGTTTATTTTATTACCATAATTGTGAAATATAAAAATACTTACATGATTTAGAATTATAAAATATATAGTATAAACCTCATATATAAATACATAATTATATACATATATGTATATAAATCAGTAATTCAATAAAATATTAAATCGGGAATCATTAAACTTGTTTAAAATAAATAAAATACCCCTTAAATATATTTTATTGAATTAAACATTGAATAAAATATTCCAAAACCAATAAAATTATAAAATAATGGAATTATTGAGAAAGAAAATAAATGAGAAATCTCCAATATGTAAATATAATGATATTAATGACTAAAATAATGTTTCGTTTTGAATAAAAAACTAATAAATATTCAAAAAAATTTCTTATTTACTAACATAATTTAATATTTAAAAATGATTCTTTACTAAATATGAATAGTAAAATAAATTTTACTTATAGTATTTAATAAAATAAAAAATCAAAATCTGAAAATAAGATTAACACAACTCTTACCATAAATTTTGAATGATTTTAAAGAAAACCCTTACTTGAAACACAAATTGGAGACCTTAAGCCGCAACAACATTGCATACATTCCCACACTAATTAAAAATGGTTATGAAGTTTACATTTTATATAGATTTTATAACCATAATCTTCACTATGAAATGATAATAATATATAGGCAAGTGGGTGAGTAAATGAACTAGAGGAAAAATGACATGAAACTAGTGCATAAAATACACAGATTAAATTAAATGAAAAAACCTAGAACTAGGGCATACAATTGACCAAAAATATTTTAAAAGGATAGGTGAAATGGACATCTGTGGACTATTTAACCTTTTTTATAATTTAAAAAATAGAACACACCAATCCTAACATAATAAATTTATTGATAAAAGTCTACCAAAAAAATGTATAGGAAAAAATGAAAAGAGGATGAACAGGTGAAAGAAACCTAAAATTGAACCCCCCACAAAAATGATTCGGTTGCCTACCTATAGATATGAAAATCTAAGGATAGGTGGAAGATGATGAAAATGAGATCTCCATCCCTAGCGCTCAAAAACAGAACCTTAAGAAAACATCAAAGTCCCCAGGTGTGGTAGAACACTAACCATCAATGACTGACCTCACTCAAACTCCCATGTGTAGACCATGGGTTGGTCCCAGCCTTTCCCTGCCTACGTGACACTGCTCAAATCTCCCTGGTTGTGTTCAGATGACTCTTTCAAAGCCTTCATCTTTGACCTCAATCTTTCTATTGCGTCTGGCTTGGTTCGATGTGAATTCCTTTCTCGATCCCCTTGAAACCCATCTATGCGGACCCTCACTCAGTTTCCCCCTCTAAGGCCATGACTCATCCAAAAAGACATTGTTTTCCCCATTTTAAAAGAAATCCCATTTTTAATTTATAGTATAAAAAAATATTAAAATGATATCATAGTTAAATAAAATTCTAAATATATATTATGTATATTTATAATCTTCAAAATAATAATATAATATGTGAATAACATCAAATAACTTCAATATTTTATTAAAATAGTTATAATATATCTTTATAATTTTATTTAATATAATTCATAATATTAATAATTTTATAAAAATGATATATATATATATATGTATATATCTTTTTTTGAATAATAAATTTAAGAAAAAAAATTGAATTATATTAGTATAATTATTCATTATTTCAGTTTTTTATATTTGAAACAATTAATATCATATTTAGTATATTATAAATACTCGCATATTTTGGTATTTTAAAATAAAAATAATTATAATAATCAAAATATATATGTATATATATTTTAAATTTTGATATTTGTTCATTCAAAATATTTTATAACCATTAATATAGATTTTTTTATTCAAAACTAATCATTTAAATAAAATAATTACTGTAATAAAATATTTGTTTTTAATTTTAAAATTAGTTTTTAAAACTATAAATAATAAGTTTATTTAATTATAAGTATTAAAGTTAGATTAATTAAGACACTAGATGTTAAATTTTATTTTCAAATAAAATTGTTTCAATAATATTATTAATTGGTTTTTAATTATAACTAAATTCATTTAACAGAATTTTTGTATAATAAAACATAGTTTTTAAATATTGGGATGTTATAATCAATATGTCCAAAAAACATTCTTTTGGAGTGGGAAAACATTACAAATATGGATCATCACTATCCGCTAGAAGGAATTACACCATCCCATGGACCATGGTGGACATGGAATAAAAAATCCTGTCAATTTTAAACAATATCTCCAAGAACATTTTATGTGGAGGCTCATCAATGATGAATTAGATATGATTGTATTTATCAGGTCAATATTTTTTCACAAGAATAAATTTGGAAATTTTAACTTTATGGATTCGTCTATAAGGCCTTCCCTTAAGGCCGCATTTTCCTATATCTCAGCACACTCACACTAGCTATTTAATATAAACTGCTCCCTCAATTTTTTGTTGGAAAAATGAAGAGGTAATATTTTTATAAGTCTTTTAAATTATTCTGATCTTTAGTTGTATATCAATTCTTCAATTAAACAGAAAATAGAAACATCTCTACAAATGATTACTACTAAAATAATGAATGCGGGCTGCAACTACAACTTCATTAATGGAGATGACCTACTAATTTGGGAATCTACAACCAATAGGAGGCTCACTATACTGACACAAAATTTTATCAATGGATAATCTCTTCTTATAGTTATACCACATATTATAAATCACATTAAATCACTTAGATAACACAATAAAAACTTCATAAATAAATAATTAATGAAATACGAGGTATTTATAGAGGTTGAGGAACATATACCAATAGAATAGTAACATGTCCTTTGGAATAGTAATATGACCATTAGGAATACTTTTCCAATCAATATAACAAAAGAATAATCTATGAAAGTAAAAATAATATTTAGGTATCTTATAAATGAAAATATGATATAGTTGTATCATGTAATAATTTGATAAATGTTTTAAAAATGATAAATAAGTATTGGTATTTATTATGAAACATAAATGTTTATTTATCATTTTATAATTAATATAATGATATAAAATGAAATTATTTTTCACAAAATATATTCATAAATTAATATTTTGTAGCCTTATTATTATTATATAATTTTATGAGGCCTTAATTTATTTTTCAAAGTGTTATAAAATTAATTATTATTTTAATTTTTTTTGAATAAATGATTATTTTAACATAAAACTAAATTTATCATATTTAGAAAGTAATTTTCATAAAATGGGGTTTATTTTGTAATTTTACACCTTAAAAAATGGTTCAAGTGAATTTTTGGAATTTTTCTAAAATAGTTGGATTTTTTTGGTGAATAGTAAAATACGGTAATTTATGGTTATTACATTATAAATTAAAATACAGTATTTCTTGAGTCATTGATGATGTAAGAAACATAATCTCAAACTTATACTCATTATTTATTATATTCAGTGATAATTCTCAACACTATTCATTTTCTTGAGCCAAAATAATAAAATAATTAAAATAATAAAAAAAAACACCTCTCTCCTCAATAATAAATACCACCCATCACCTATTCTACTCAAACCTCAAAAGAATTTAAGCATGTTTAAATTCTACCCAATAATCTACCTAAGAAACTCCCCCACTTCTAGGATACTTTGGTCCTTGCCGAAGACCAAACCCAATTCCCCTAAGGAGGTTCTTAAGGGGAAGAATTCAAGAGGTAAAAACCACTTTCTTTTTCTTTTAATTTCTTTTCATGTTATTTTTTATCTCCTAAACTCTAATAAAACAAGTAAAATTATGAATAAAGTATATTATATATACTAAAATTTTATTATTATTATGGAATAAACCCTCGTTAATCCTCTTTCCCTCTCCTTTTGTTCTAAAAAGAAAACATCGACTGTGATGTGTTGTTTTATCGCATTCAAAGATGATGAGTTTTCAATTTCCATAACCACCTACAAGGATGGTTATTAAAAAATTATAATGGTTGAAACAAAATTTAATATGTATTTTATAACCTTTTTTATGTTATGTAACCAACATATATAAACAATATTAGTTAATAAAAAAAATAAGCTCGTGGTGATCGGAAAAACGCCAAAATAATATAAACACTTATCATTAATGTTTTATCTAATGAATAATCCTCACATAAAGGAAAAAATAATACATAATACCATTTAATATTAAATAATATCATTAATAACATATAATTTCAATTTAGGACAATTATTCTTGTTTTACATGATCTTTCATATATGTTTACATGTGAACCAATCATGAAAACCATGAAAGATAACACCCCCAAATGATGAAATTATATCTTATCAATCATCAAAAAGGAAAAAAATAAACTTAATAAAACTATAATAATCCAAATAAATATGTAAAAGGTTATTAATTAATTAATTAATGTTTTTATTTTCATTACCTGGGATATTAAATTCATGTGCAGAAAATATTTAGACAAAAGGTAATAGATTATTTTGGAACCTCTATTTTTTTTCTTTATGTTTTTCTTTATCTCTATTTAACATAATATACTAATTAATTTTTCTTATAAAATCATCTTAAATTATTTATTTATGTCCCATGTATATGTTATTAGCTCAATTATTTTTTCTTTTATGGGGGAAATATATGTTTTTATAATTTTACATTCTCAATTATTCCCAATAAGCAAGGTCGATCAAAGGGAACCTCTAGATTTATTACCCATTCTCTAGTGAAATCCATAATATATTTTAAGAAAACTTTCTTTTCATAAAAGTATTCATATTATTGTGTATAAATATCTTGGTTCATTTCTTATTTTATGAAAACAATTTTTTCTTTTTCTTTTTAATGAATCATTAATATTTTATTTAAACTGCAATAAAATGTTTTATTTCTAATGTTTATTAAAAAACTTTATTAAAAGTTTTCACTTATGTTTGAAATCACTTATCATGATGTATACCAGTTTTACCTTATCAATTTCCATGTATTATTTAAATCCATTCTTTCATGTACATTAATATGATATTCACTTTTTATGCCTTTTGACATGGTTATGAAACCCAATTATTTCCATGGGTAATAATTATGATTATATTTGATTAATTATGTATGATTATTCCAGTGGCATACATATTCATGAACATATAATGATGGTTTCACCTAGAGAGAACCCTAATTAATTGGGTAATGTTAACTCTCATGAGATTCCATGCGCAATGATCTTCATGGTTAACCTTGACTCATGCTCCTTCATGTGAAATGGTCTAGGTGGTCAGACTTGACTCATGATCCTCTATGTGAAACGGTCATGATGGTTAGACATGGATCATGCTTAATTCATGTTTTATATTGTTTCCACATTTCTATGATTCCATGATTACATGATCCCATGTTCTGTATGTTATGCTTCCATATGTTTATTCATGTTTCATGCCTTTTTTATGTCTTCTAACCCATGTGAAATGATTTATTCATATTCTTATTCCCTTATAGGGATATTTAGCTCATCCCTTTTTTTCATGTATTCTCTAGGTTATATTGTACATAGGTCAGAACTCAAAGGATTTTATGAGCTCATTATGAATATTAAATAAAAGATGTTTTTATTTTGGTTCCATGTTTTTAGTTTTATCTTCATAATCATCCAAGGACACTATACTTTATAATCCTTGATTGGATTTGATGGTTAATTATGCTTAAAATAATGTAACAATATGATTAAAAGTCTAGGAGCATTAATGTTTCTATCTAAGGATGGTCTAGTAATTTTGTAGATTAGACTTGATTACATTAGTAAGAACCATATAGATAATTCTATCACCATGGATAACCTAGATTAAAACATAGGGAATCAAAAATTTGGATATACTTTCCATTTACAATTTTATTCTTATTTGATCAATGTTTGATTTTTATATGATTATATCTAAGTTTTTAGGACCCTAAAATTGTACTTTGTTTTCTTTGTTAATGAATGAAAATAAGATAATTGTTCTAAAATACAACGTGATAGGAAATGGGAAGATTTCCCTAATGAAATACCAAATCTGCTAGGAATGATATGTCAAAACTTTTAGAGAGTACATTATCAATTGGCACAAGTTATGAATAATAACTTGAATCACCTGGAACACCCTCATTGTCCAAAGATAAACACGTTGGAGTCAAATATGGAATATGTTAAAGGCCCCCTTTTTAGTGGATCTTATGATGTCTCATCATAAAATAATGGATGAACTGTATTGAGAAGATATTTTCTCTTTTCTAGTGCTCAGAAGAAGAGAAATTTGTGTTGGAAGTCTACCATTTTGATGGGGAACCTAATCAGTACTGGATAGTGATCAAGAAAAAAATGTCCATGGATGAAATTGATTCCATGTATTGGAAAAAATTCAAGAAAAATAATTTACCACAATTATTTTCCCAAAAATCTTCACCTCAAGATGGAAAGGGAGTTCCTCAGACCGAAGTAGAAGGAAGATGAGCTTATCAATGAGTACGAAGAAAAAATTACAAGGATTTCATGATAAACCTATAACATTTTCATGTGAATGAAAAGTAAGGTGGATCACTTATTTAGCATATTAAAGCTGTGTCTATAAAAATAGTTGGCGATTCAAGACATTTATAACTATGAGGATATTGTACGTTATTCACTTAAGGTTGAAGTGGTTATTAGAGACTCTCATTGGTTTTATGGACCTAGAGATAAGATGATGAAAATGGATTTTCATATGGGGGGATTAGTAGATAAATACCATGGTGTAATGAAAATAAAACATCTTAGAAGTCCAAATTGTGGGAAGAATCATCTTGGGAACTGTCTAATGGGAATATAGAAATTCTTTAAATGTGAAAGAATTTTGATTCTGGCTAATAAAATCCCAAGTGATATGAAGAATCCCACTAATGAGGGATAATAAAGGAAGTTTCAGATAAAAAATCAATCTACAATTCATTGTTTCAACTACAAGGATCTTGAGAATTATGTGAACCATTTCCCAATGCCAAGGGTTGTTGGAGGCAATCAATTACAATAACCTCCAAAGCAGCAAGGAAGGGAATATAATATCACTACTACTAAGGTGGAACCTGAAAATGATGTGGGGACATGTATGATAGTTATTCATTGAAGAATAGAGAATGTACACATTGATTTTGGTTATATTAATTCCTTTTTATCATTTATGTTTAGTAGAAAAATTCAAACACCACCTCAAAATATAGAGGTTGAGTTATCCATGAGAAAAAAATGGGGAAATTATTGCATCCAAAGTACATAACTGCTCCCCAGTAAATGTTTGTGGACTGAACCTCCCAGAAAATATTTTCATACCCCCTTCAATGGAGTCTAATGCTATATTTGTCTTGTATTGGATATATTTATTCAAATCTAGCATCAAATATCTGAAAAGGGATATAACTTTTCACATCCAGAGGTATCCTCAAATTCTATACAAGTGTAAGGAGGAGGATGAATCTACATCAGAATAATTATCTAAATTGTGGATATTATTTCTTTAAGAGTAATCATATCTAGCTCAAATGATTGAGACAAAGGAGAGGATGATGATTGAAGACATACTTTTTGCGAGGGACAACATTGATGTGTTCCCAAAAGAGTTGATTGGTATTACTACCATAAGAAAGGTTGAGTTATTGAATAAAAAAAATTTCTTTATATTTTCTTATATCAAAGACACCATATATATTGGCCTCCATAGAGCTGGAAGAACTAACTATCATCTATAGGAGAATTTGTAAAACAGTTTTATACACCCGATTGATTCACCGTGGGGTGCTCTAGTCCTATTCTTCAAGTAAAAGGATGGATCAATGTTCCTCAACATTTATTAAAATTATGTCAAAACAATCATGATAACGAACAAATATCCTCTTCCAGGTAAATATGAATTGTTTGATCAACTGCAAGGGGCCACATATTTCTCTTAGTAGGTTCTTTGATTAGGAAATCACCAATTAAAGGTGAAGAAAGAATATATTCCCAATACAACCTTTCAAATGAGGTATTGACACAATGAGTTCATAGATATTCCCTTCAGAATCACTAATTTTAAATCAATATTCATGGACATAATGAATAGATTCATTATATTTTACCTCAACAAAATTGTGGTAGTCTTTATTGAAGATATTATGATATACTCCAAGCGAAAGGAGAAATATGAAGGTAACTTTAATAAAATTATGAAGACTATTTTAAGGGAGAAAATATATAATAAGTACAGTAATTGTGAGTTTTTTATGGATAAAATGTCATTATCAGTGAAAGTTAGAACCAAAAATGGAATATCTGTGGACCCTTCCAAGACAAATGCAATCAAACAGTGGACCAGGCCAACAACTGTAATCAAGATATGTAGTTTCCCAAGTCTAGATAGGCATTACTGAAGATCTGTAAAGAAATTATCATGATTATCAAGCCCACTTAACATGATGTCTCACAATGGGGTAATGTTTTTCTAGACCATGGAATGTGAATACTGCTTCAAAGAGTTGAAAAAAGGTTATCAGAACACCATTACTCACACTAGTAACAAATGGAGAACTCATTGTGGTGTACTATGATTATTCAAAGAAGGTATTAGGGTATGTACTAATGAAAAATGATAAAGTTATAGCCTATATATTAAGGCCGTTTAAAATTATGAGAAAAACTATGCCCCACATGATCTGGAGTTGATAGATGTGGTATTTTCATAGAAAATCTGGTGTCATTATCTCTATGGGTAGAAGTGTGAGATATATACCGATCATTAGTTGCTAACATATATATTCACATAGATAGAGATTAATATGTGCCAATGAAGATGATTATAACTCATTAATTATTATGACTGCCCAATACACTACCATCTTGGAAAAAAATAAGGTGGAAGATGCTCTAAGTAGAAAACATCCTTAATCTTTATTAATAATGAGATTTGAGAAGAATACAATCCTGTTATACCTATAAAGTATTTACATGGGAATAATTATGAAAGGAAAATAATCAATCCTTTCTTAAATTATATCTCTACCATCCCTTATAGAGAAAATTAAAGATATTCAATGAAATGATTTTGAAATTCAGAATAGGGTGGAAGTGATTAGAAATGGGAAATCCCTAGTGTTCCAAATGGATGAGGAAGGATTCATGAGGTTTGGGTCATGAAAATGTATACCATCCAATCTAGAGTTAAATAAAGAGATTCTGAATAAATCATATAGCTCAAGTATCTCTATTCACCAAGGGAGAAAACATGTGTATCGAGATCTCTGAGAGAGCTATTGGTGGGAAAATATGAAGAAGGAGATAACATAATATATATCAAAGTGAATAATGTATCAACAAGTTAAATATGAATGAAAAAATTCATTGGGGATTATGAAATCGTTATCCATACTCACACGTTAATGGGAAAACAACCCCACTGACTCTTTCACTGCAAATCCAAAGACATCTAGAGGAAAAAATTATATATGGGTTGTTGTAGATCATCTTTCAAAGATAGTTCACTTTTCAAAAAATTTAGATGACTTCTCACTGGATCAACATTCATAGATATACATCCACGAAGTGGTGATACCTCATGGATTTCCATTATTGATTATATCTGATCGAGATCTGAGATTTTACTCTATGTTCTGTAAAATTCACCAACACAATTTAAACACTGAGAGGAACTTCAGTATGAACAATCATACTGAAAATGATTGCTAATCTGAGACACCTATTCATACACTAGAAGATATGTTGATAATGTGTATTATGGATTTCATGGGACGATGGTAACAACACCTACTTCTAGTTGAGTTCTTCTAAAACAATAGTTTCCAATCGATCATCCAAATGGATCCATATTAAGCCCTATATGGAAAAATATATAGACCACCAATATGCTGATATTAAATCCTTAAACATAAGTTTATAGTACCTGAAATGGTTAAGAAATGGTGAAAAAGGTGAAACCCATTCAACATCATATTTGGTAGAATAAAGTGAAAATAAGATCAATGCATAATATTTTCGACAATACCTAGAGTTTAAAGTTGGAGAAAAAGTATCCCTCTACATATCTTTGTGGAATTGGATCATGATATTTGGGAAGAAAGGAAAGCTAAGTCCTATATACATCAGATCCTTTTATACCTTGATCATATTGGAGCTATGACCCATCCACTAGAACATCCACCAACCATATCTCAAGTATATTGTGTATTCTAGGTATCCCTCTTGAGGAAGAAAATACTGGATCCCCCACATATACTAAATTCAAAGGTTATACATTTGGGAAATGATCTCTTTTATAAGGAGCAGACTATAAAGATCTTAGACTGTAGAGATAAAGTTCGACACTAAAAGACCACTCACCGGGAAAACGTACTATTAAAGAACCATAGGTACGAAGTGGTATCATGGGAACCAGGTTAAGCAATGAAAGAGAATTATCCTCACCTTTTTCCAACGTATAATGTACAATAAAATTTTAAGGGTGAAATTTCATATGGGGGAAGAATGTAATGGCCCAAAATTTTATCAATGGAAAATACCTTCTTATAATTAATCCATATAATAATAATTATATAAAATCACATAAAGAAAATAAAAAGTACTTTATAAATGAATACCTAATGGAATAATAGGTATTTCTAGAAGTTAAGGAACCAATACCAATAGAATAGCTACTTGACAATTGGAATAGTAATGTGGCCATTATGAATAGTAATCAAACCAATATAATTGTATCCTCACCTATAAAAGTATAAATATAATTTAGGTATCATATAAATAAAAACATAATATATTTATATCAGTAAAAATTAAATAAATTTTTAAAAAATGATAAAATAACTATTGATATATTTTTGAAACATATATGTGTATTTACAGTTTTATAATTAATATAATGAATAAAATAAAATAATTTAAAAAAAAGATTCATAAATTAATATTTTGTTGTCTTATTAACATCATATAATTTTATTAGAAATTAATTTTTTTTAAAGTGTTATAAAATCAATTATAAATTAAAAATTGATTTTTTTTTCAAAAAATGATGATTTTAATTAAAAATTAAATTTGAACTATTTAGAAAATTATTTTACTAAAATGGAGTTTATTTTTTAATTATACACGTCAAAAAATGGTTAGGGTGATTTTTTTTAATTTTTCTTAAATAGTTGGATTTTTTGAATAGTAAAATACAGTAATTTACAGTATATAACATTATAAATTAAAATAAACTATTCCTTGAGTCATTGCTAATGTAAGAACAATAATCTCAAACTCAAATTTATTATTTAATATATTTAGTGATAATTCTAAACACTATTCAATGTCTTTACCCAAAATAATAAAATAATTTGTAAAATAATAAAAACATATATCTCCTCCACTGTAAATAACACCCCTAACAAAAAATTCTTATCACACCTAAAAACCCTTAAATATTGTCCAAATTATACCAAATCCACTTTTCTAGTCTTTCCCCCACATACATGATCCTTTTTTCTTAACAAAATACCAAACCCAATTCCCCTAAGGATGTTCTCAAGGAGAAGAATTTAAGAGGTAAAAACATATTTATTTTTATTTTATTTTATTTTATTATTATTTTATTTTCTTATTATCTCATAACTTCCACAAATCTAGGAGGAATGATAACTCTATTATCATATATATTCTATAATATTATTGTTATTATGGAATAATCCATCATCAATTCTTTTTCCCTCTCATTTGGTTCTAAAAATGAAAACATCGTATGTGATGTGTTTATTTATAGCATTCAAGGATGATGAGTTTTCAATTTCCATAACTGTGTTCAAGTCCGGTCATAATACCATTATAATTGTTGAAAAATATTTTAAAATTTATTATATAACCTATTTTATGTGTTATAACTAACACATATACATAATATTAATTAATAAAATGAAACTAGTTTGTGATGATCGAAAAAACGCATAAATAATCAATACAGTTATCATTAAAGTTTTATCTAACGAATCATCCTAACATATGGAAAAAAATAAATCATACGACAATTTAAAATTCTCTAATTTCATTAATAAAATATAATATCAATTCTGGACAACTATTCTCATTTTACATGATCTTTTACATATGTATACAGGTGAACCAGTCATGAAAACCAAGGAAACAAACACACCCAAATGATGAAATTGTATTTTGTAACTCAAAAAAAATTCCATAAATGGACATAATAATATTTTAATAAATAAAATACATGTGTAAATGGTTCTTAATTAATTAATTAATGGATTTAATTTCATTACACAAGACATTAAGTTAATGTGAAGAACACTTTTGTACATAAGGTATGGGATTATAACTTAACATCCATTTTTTCATTTGTGGTTTTATTTCTATCCATTTAACCAAATGTAATTTTTAATTACTCTTATAAAATCGTCCTATGTTCTCTATTTATGTTCCAATTATATGTTCCTAGCCCAATTATTATTTATTTAAAGGGTAAATACATGTTTTTATAAGGTTTATTTCTCAATTCTTCTCAATAAGATAGATGATCAAAGGAACTTATTGATTTATTAATAATTATCAAGTTCAATCCATAATATATATTAAGTCAAATTTATTTTCCTCAAATCAATAATTTTATGATGAATAACTATATTGGTTCATTTTTACTTTTATATAAAAAATTATTCTTTTTCCATTTTTAAGAATCCTCAATATTTTATTTAAACCGCATTGAAATGTTTTATTTCTAATGTTTCCTAATCATTTTACATGTTTTCACTTCATTTTGAAATAAATTATCCTGATATATTCCTATTTTCACTTATTAATTTCCATATCTGATTTTAATCCATTCTTTCATGGAAACAATTACAATATTCCCTTTTGTTATTCCTTTTGACAAGATTATGATACCCAATTCCTTCCATGGGTAACCCTTATGTTTATATTTGATTACTTATGAATTATTGTCCATGTGTAACACATATTCGTGAAAATTTTATGATGGGTGCACAAATATAGTGCTCCAATGCATTGGGTAATGTTTAGTCGCATGAGACGTCATGTGTAATGATCTTGGTGGTTAAACTTGACTCATGCCCCTTCATGTGCCATGGTCTTGGTGGTTAGCGTTGAATCATGCTCCTTTAGGTGTCACAATCTTGGTGGGTTTCCTTGAATCATGATTAAGAATGTTTTCTGTTTTTATATGATTTTATTATTCCATGATTACATGATCCCATTTTTTTATGTTATTCTTCCATATGTTATTTTTTGTTCCATGCCTTTTTATGTCATCATGTTATTCCTTACAAATTAGGTGCTATGCTTTATTCATATTTTTATTCCCATACTGGGTTTTTTAGATCATCCCTTTTTTCATGAATTAACCATCTTATTCTATTCATATGTTAGGTATAAAATGATGTTAGGATCTAATTATGGTGATTAAATAAAAGTTGTTTTTATTTTGGCTATGTGTTTTCAGTTTTATCTACCTATTCTTACATGGACAATATAATTTCTAATACTTGGTTGTATTTGATGTTTAATTATGCTTACAATCATGTAATAAAATATGTAAAATTCTAGTTCCATTATAGGTAATATCATAGGATGGTCTAGTTATTTTCAGAGATAATACTAGAGCACTCTGGATAATTATATCACCATAGATAAACTAGATTAAAACTAAAGGAATCAGAAGTTAGGATATACTTATCATTTAAAATTTTACTTTTCCATGTTAATATTTTTATTTTTATATAATTATTATGTATGTATTCGAGACCCTGTAATTGTAATTTATTTTCTTAGTGAATGGATGTAAATAAGAGAACACATGCAAACAATTATTGTGATTGTAAATGTGACGATTACCCCAAGGAAATGCTAAATATGATTAGAATGTGTGGTTTAAACTTCATGGTAGTAATTTCTCAACTGGTGCAAGTTTTGATTAATAACTGAAATTATGTGTAATTATATCCTTCTCTAAAGAGACATCAAGATGTAATTGAATCCATCATGCATCATAGGATTCCTATGTTTGGAGGATCTTCTGATCCCTCCTACCAAAATAGTGGATTAACTACATGGAAAAGATATTCCCTATCCTCTAATTCTCAGAAGAAGAGAAATTTATGATGGAGTTATATTGTTTTGATGGGGTACCTGATCAGTGGTGGACACTATTAAAGAAAACAATGTAAAATGATTAAATTGATTCCATGGATTGGGAGGAATTCAAGAAAAATATTTGTTTAATAAATATTTTCCCCAAACCCTCTATCTTAAGATGGAAAGTAAGTTCCTTATAATGAAGAAGAAGGAAGATGAGTCTATAAGTTAATAAAAAGAAAACATCACAATCCTTTTAGTATATGCCTATGGATTTTTCATAGAAACCTAAAGAATAGTGAATCACTTCTCTAGTGGATTAAATCCACATATATGAAAAGAATTGGCGATTCAAGACTTTGACAGCTATGAGTAATTTTTCTATTGCACCTTTAAGGTTAAAATGAAGATCAAAGACACTTAGGTATATCTAGGGTCTATAGATAAAAATAAGAATGTTGATTTTAATATAGGACGATTGACAGATAAATCCCACAATGGAAAGAAAATCCAACATCCCACATGTCAAAATTTTGGGAAGAATCATCCTAGGAATTATGTAAATGGAAAAAATAAATGATTCAATTGTTATGAATGAGGCATCTTGTTAATAAATATCGAAGGGATATTAATAATCTCACTAATGTGGAATAATAACGTAATGTTTAGATCAATACTGAACCTATAGTGGTGTGTTCCAAATGTAAGTAACATGGTCATTATAGCAAACCATTTCCCAATGGCAAGGGCTATTTGAGAAAATTAACAAAAACAACCTCCAAGGTATCATGGAATGTAATATGCTATAACAACTGCTGAGGCAGAGCCCAAGAATGATTTGGTGATAGGTACGCTAGTTATTAATTCAATAATAGAGAATGTAATATTTGATTCTGGTTCTATGAACTCATTCATATCTTGAAATTTTAGTTTAAATATTTAAACACCACCTCAAAATATGGAGGATGAGTTATCTATGAGAATTAAAAAAGTGGTAATTATCAAATCCAATTAATATAACTTCTCCTTAGTTAATGATTGCAAACTGAACGTCCCAAAAAATATTGTCTTACTCCCTTTGGTATAGTTTGATTCTATATTGTGAATGTATTTTATATCTTTATACAAATCCAACATCATCTTTTGGGAAAGAGAGATCACTCTTTGCATCTTGATGTATCCTCCAATTCTATACTAGTGTAAGGAAGAGGATGAATATATATCAGAATCATTGTTTCAATTGTGGATATTATTGCCTTTTGAGAAATCATATGTCACTCAAATGATTGAGACATAAGAGATGATCATGCATAAAGACATGTCCATTTTGAGGGGCTACACTAATGTGTTCTCCTAAGAGTTTCTCGGTCTTCCACAAGACTGAGAAGATGAGTTATCGATTGAAATTATTCCAGTATATTTGCTTATATCAATGAAATGTTAGAAAATGGCCACAGTTCAGTTATAAGAACTAAGGAAGAGGATACAAGAGAATTTGGAAAACAGTTTCATACACCCGAGTTCTTCACCGTGGGGTTCACCAGTCCTCTTAATGAAGAAAAATGATGGATCAATGAAACTCTGAATTGATTATCACGAGCTCAAAAAAATCCTGATAAATAAAAACTACCCCCTTCCATTGACATTGATCAGATGGATGGGGCCATGTATTTCTCTAAGGTAGACCTTCATTCAAGATATCACTAATTAAAGGTGATGAATGAAAATATTCTCAACACCACCTTTTGAATGTGGTATAGACACTATGAATTCATAGTGATGCTCTTTGGAATCAATTATGTCGCATCGATATTCATGGACATAGTGAATATAATTTTAGGGATTAACTCAATAAATTTTTTGTTTTATTTATTAACAATATTCTGATATACATATACAGTAAGTAGGATCATGAGGAGCATTTGAATACTATGATACATACTCTATGAAGGGAGAATATATATTAAAAGTGTAGTAAATGTGAGTTCTAGAAGGGGGAAGTATCATTATTGGGGAATATTATCACTATAAAAGGAATATTTGTGGATTTTCCATGGAAAAGGCCATCAAAGTGTGGCCCATTACAACATCCTCAATGGAGATCCATAGTTTTCTTTATTCTAACTGGGTTTTACTGGTGATTTGTGAATAAATTATTAGGATTATCAAACCTACTAATCAAGATAACTCATAAGGGAGTAATGTTTGAATGGAATTATGAATGTGAATACTACATCAAAGTGTTGAAAAAGAGGCTCATATAATCACTAGTACTTACACTTCCGAAAAGTTGGGAAATATTTTTGATGTACAATGATTCTTTATAGAAGGTATTAAGTTTTATAGTAATGAAAAATTATAAAGTGATAGCCTACATCTCGAGGAAGTTGAAAATTCATGAGAAAAACAATCCCACACATGATCTAGAGTTTGTTTTTGAGATCTTTGCATTGAAAATA
Organism: Viscum album; assembly: GCA_963277665.1. NCBI lineage: Eukaryota > Viridiplantae > Streptophyta > Magnoliopsida > Santalales > Viscaceae > Viscum > Viscum album. The sequence continues at coordinate 18,154 of CAUJRU010003526.1, forward strand.
TGTAAGAATTATCTCTATGGGGAGAAGTGTTAGATATATACTGATCATTAGAGCCTTAAATATATATTCACAAAGAAGGAGGTAAATATGATCTAGTGAATATGGTTTGAACTCATTAAATATTATAACTGCTCAATCCACTACCATCTAGGTAAAAGATATAAAGTGGAAGATTATCTACATATAAAGGATCCTATAACATTATTTATGATGAGAATTGAGAAGGATCCAATCTTCTTAGACCAAAGAAAGATGGACATGAAATTCATTACAAAAGTAACTTCATAAATCCTTTCTTAGATGTTTTCTTAACCAACCCATATGGGGAAAATAAAGGATTCTAAGAGAAATTAAGTGTAAATTTAGAAAAATGTGGAAGCTATCAGAAATGGGAAATCCTTAGAGCTCCGAATGAATGAAAAAAGAGTTATGATATTTGGGTAAGGACTATGTGTACCTTGCTATCTAGAGATAAATAAATTTATTCTAAATGAAACATATAGCTCAACCTTCTCTATTCACCCAGGGATCACAAATATTTATCAAGATCTCTAAAAGAGCTATTGGATGGACAATATGAAGAAGTATATCATTGAATATAAATAAATTTTCCAGATGTGTCAACAAGTGAAGTATGAATGGAAAAAGTCTAATGGGATGATGTAACCATTACCAATACCAAAATAGAAGTGGGAAAACATCACCATGGAATTTTTCACAAGACTTATAATGAAATCCATATGAAACAATTCTATATGGGTTATTGTGGATCATCTTAAAATGATATCTCACTTTATCTCAATTCAAGAGGACCACTCACTAGAACAATATTCATTGATATAAAAAAAATAAGTGGAGAGACTTCATGGAGTACCACTATTAATTATTTCCCATCGAGACTCGATATTTTACTATATGTTCTAAAAAAATATCCATCATGTTCTAAACATTGAGCTGATCTTTAGTACGGCCTATCATCCTAAAACTGATGGCCAATTTGAGCAGAATTTTTCTACACTGGAAACAAATTGAGAGCTTGTAATATATATTTCAATGGAGGATGTGACCAACAACTACCTCTAGTTTAGTTATACTACAATAGTTGTTTCCTCTCCAGTACCCAAATGGATCCACCTAAAGTACATTATGGGAAAAGATATAGAACACTGACATGTTGGGATGATGTTAGTGAATGTAAGTTTCTAGGACCTGAAATTGTCAAAGAAATGGTAGAAAATGTGAAATCCATTCAACAGAATATCCAGGAAGTCCAAAGCTGATATAAGAGGTACATAAAAAATCATTGATAAAACTGTGATTTTAAGGATGGAGACTTTGTATTCCTCCACATATCTCTATGGAAGAGGATCATGAGGTTAGGGAATAAAGGAAAGTTGAGTCATAGGCACATCATCCCCTTCAAGATAATTGATCATGTCGAAGCTATGGATTATCTACTAGAAATTCCACCAACCATGAATTAAGTAAATTTAGTATTCTAGGTATCCCTCTTGAATATGTACATAAAATAACCCTCACATGTACTGAATTAAGATGTAGTAAAGTGGGAAAAAATCTCCCTCATAAAGAGAATTTTGTAAAGATATTGGACTGTAGCGATAAATCTCTATGCAATAAGTCCACTCTTTTGGTCATTGTATTAGGGTGGAACTAAACGTATGAACATGGAACAAGGGAACAAAGTGATGTAATGAAAGAGAAGTACCCTCTCTTATTTTCATGTTAGAATTTAAAATGAAATTTCAAGTGTGAGATTTCACAAGGGGTAAGAATGGAACAAAAAAAATTTTATCAATGAAAAATCCAATTTTATAATTACTCCATATTGTATAAATCACATAAAATCACATAGTGAACACAATAAAAAATTAATAAATGAATAATGAATGGAATACGAGGTATTTCTTTATGATAAAGAACATATACCAATAGAATAGTTACTTATCCTTTGGAATTGTAATGTGACCATTAGGAATATTAATATAACCAATATAATTGTAACCTCACCTATGAAATTATAAATAAAATTGGGGTATCTTATAAATGAAAACACAATATATTTATATCATGTAATATGTAAATACTTTTTTTAAAAATGGTAAATTAAGTAATGATAATTTTTTTTGAATCTTAAATGTTTATTTACAATTTTATAATCAATATATTGTTTTAAATTTTTTTTCTTCACATAAAATAGATTAATAAATTAATATTTTGTTTTATTATGTTTATAATATTATTTTGTGAGACCTTAATTTATTTTTCAATGTTTTATAAAATTAGTTATAATTTTAAAATTAATTTTTTTCGAATAAATGAGGATTTTAATTAAAATTAAAATTTATAATATTTAGATTTTTTTCATATAATTGAGTTAAATTATTAATTATAAACGTTGAAAAATGGTATGGGTCAATTTCTGGGATTTTCATAAAATAGAGGAATTTTTGGTTAATAGAAAAATATGGTAATTAATGGTATATAACATTATAAATTAAAATACAATACTGCTTGAGTTATTGATGATTTAAGCACCATAATATAAAACTCACATTAATTATTTAATATATTTAGTGATAATTATAAAAACAATTCATAGTATTGATCAAAAATAATAAAATAATGAAAAAAATAATTAAAAAAACACCCCTCTCCTCCACTATAAATACCACCCCTCACCAAATCTTCTTATCACACATTAAAAGCCTTGAATCTTTTCAAATTTAATCCCAATACTATTCCCAAGCCTCTCCACCATTTCTAGGATCCTCTAGTCACAAAAAAGACCAAACTTAGTTCCCCTAAGGAGATTCTCAAGGAGAAGAATTCATGAGGTAAAAATCTCTTCTTTTTCTTTTAATTTCATTACATGTTATTTTATATTGTTATTCTATAATCACCTCAAACTCATCCAATTGGAATGATAACACTATTATATTATATATTTTTGAATTTTATTATGATTATGGAATAAACCATCATAAATTTTCATTCCCTCTCATTTTGTTCAAAAAATGAAAATATCAATTGCGATGCGTTGATTTATCGTATTCAAGGATGGCAAGTTTTCAATTTCCAAAAACACCATCAAGTATTGTCATAAAACCATTATAATAGTTGAAAAATATTGTAAAATATATTTTATTACTTATTTTATTTTCTGTAACAAACATATATATATATATAATATTAATTATTAAAATAGAACTTGTTCGTGATGATCGTAAAAACACCAAAATTATATAAATGGTTATCATTAATGTTTTATCTAATGAATCATACTCATATCAGAGAAAAAATAAAACATAAGAATATTTAATATTATTTAATATTTTTAATAACATATAATTTCAATTATGGATAAATACTCTCATATTATATGATCTTTCATATATGTATACAAGTGAACTAATCATAAAAACAATGGAAATGAGCACTCCAAAACGATGAAATTGTTTCTTATAACTAATTAAAAAATCTATAAATGAACATAATAAAATTATAATAAATAAAATACCCATGTAAAAGGTTACAAATTAATTAATTAATGTATTTAATTTCATTACATTTGACATTATGTTCATGTGAAGAAATTTTTTCGACATATGGTAAGGGATTCTTTTCGAAACATCATTTTTTACTTTGGGTTTTACCTTCTATATATTTATCCCAATGTAATTATTAATTATTCTTATGAAATCATCCTACATTTTGTCGGTATATTCCAATTATATGTTCCTACCTTAAATTTTTATTTTATGTTATGGGGAAATGCATGTTTTTATAGGGTTGCCTTCTCAATTCTTCTTGATAGGCAAGCTCAATCAAAGGGAACATCCAGATTTATTACCCATTTTCACGTCTACTCCATAATCAATTTTAAACAACCTTTATTTTACTAAAAACAAAAATTTCTGATGAATAACTATCTTGATTCATTTTTTCTTTTCTAAAACAATTATTTATTTTCCGTTTTAAATAATATTGAATATTTTCCTTAAACTTCACTAATATGAAATATTTATAATGTTTCTTAAACACTTATTTCATGTTGTCACTGTAGTTTGAGATTAATTATCCTGATATATGCATATTTTACATTATTAATTTTCATTTATGATTTAAATCCATTCTTTTATGTACACAGTTACGATATTCCCTTTTTATGCATTTTGAAATTATTATGATACCCAATTATTTTCATGGGTAACTATTATATTGATGAATGATTCATTATGTATGATTCTTAATGTGGAACACATTTTATTGAAAATATTATTATCGGTGATACAAAATATTTCTACAATTCATTTGGTAATGTTTTGTCTCATGAGACGTCATGTGCAACGGTTTTGGTGGTTATCCTTGTCTCATTCTCCTTCATGTGCACTGGTCTGGGTGGTTAGCGTTGACTCGTGATCCTTTATGTGAAATGTTATTGGTGGTTAGCCTTGGATAATGGTTATTTCATGTTGTATGTTGTTAACTAATTTCTTTGATTCGATGATTACACGATCTCATGTTTTTTATGTTATTCTTCTATATATTTTTCATGTTCAATTCATTTTTATGTCATCATGTTATGCCTTTTAAACCATGTGCTATGCTTTATTTATATGATTTTCCCACACTGGTATTTTTAGGTCATCCCTTTGTTCATGAATTCAACAGGTTATCTAGGGAAGATGCAATGGATTAATGGATGTTAGTAGTTCATCATAAATATTAAATAAAATATATTTTCTATTTTTCTTTCATGATTTTATTTTTATGTACCTAATCCTCTAATGAAACTAAAATTTAAAATCCTTGGTTTTATTTGATGGTTAATTATGCTTAAAATCATGTAATAATATGTGTAAAAGGCTTGGTTCGTTATACCCACCTTCAATTTGCACTACCTTTATGCTATATATGGGAATGAAAATACCTGTATTAGAATCTTGGATAGGTTATGGCTCTCTCCCTCCATATTCAAACTCTTATAGAGTTTGTTGGGATCCAAGATACTAACCGATTCATAACCTCAAACCAACAAGTTTTCTTTATGTTCTAAAGGAGTTCTCTACAATCAACTTATTTAATACCTCAACCATCTATTCCTATGCTGTGATACTACCCATTTACTGTGGAAATCTATTTTTTATTTCTACAAAGTGTTGATTCTTTAGAAACAATTTAGCAAATAACACTTAAAAGTCAACATTAAGCTTCCTCTATCTCAAAAATTGTGAAATTTTCTCATTGTCTCCATTGAATAAGTGATTCATATCTTATGTATCTTGTAGAAGAAATTGATTCATGAGAACCCCCAAAAAAATCCAAACACCACCTTTTTAGATTATGGTCGTTGTGAAGAATGTGAATGTACTTCAAAATTCCCTTTGAAATAAGTATATTCATGATCTTATGGTTCTTAAGAATCTTGAAATTATAGAAAATTTCCATCCTCCTAGAAATATTGATGTAATGTACTCTCCAAAAATCCTTGGATGGATTAATTATAACACTAATAGAGAATCATGAGGAAATAAAAGACCATCAAGCTTCAGATATGTTTTTAGAAATCATAATGGTGGTATCATGGGATTTATTTTCACCCAGTGTAAAGCCACTACATATTTTTATGTTTTAATTCTTGGCATGATCAATACTGTTGAAATTGAAAGAAAATGATTTTTGTGTAATTTGTGGTTGGAATGTGACTTCACTACCATTGTGCAATCTATCAGAAATGGTACCATTCCTCTCTCATGGAATATCATTACCATGTCGATCAAATGAAGGTAATATATCTCAACCAAGAGTTATATCATAACACATACATATCATAAATCCATTTTTTAACAGGTGGGGTTGAAAATAATGCGGTGACCGATAATTATTTGATATAGTCCAATTCTTTACATGATGAGTTTTTCTTTATGGAAATATTATCATTGTAAATGGATTTGTAACCTTGTTTTTTTAATAATTGAGACTTTTCCATCTATAAAAGTTCACATCCTTCACATAAAAAATTATAAATGGTATAATAGTCATCTCATTGACTATGTCTATACATACATAATAATGGTGCTTATTTGGTCATTGAAAATGTTACTTAATTAGTAATTAATGATGGATATTTTATGTAAATATTAGTGGTGTGTCATGAATCATGTCACAACCCATCCCTCGGGGCCCGGGCCATGACTACCCCGAGTCCGCCTTCCATAGGCCATTAGCTAGTGACTAGCACCAGAAAGGCGTATCCCTAAAACGAGAATACATTGCATTTAAACCTATACAAACTCACAGAGTAGAACGCAACCCGGGGAAACCACATAGTATATAAGGAAAAAAAAAGAAAGTATGAAGTAAACTACTATAGTAAAGAGTGAAAAATGTAAAGGGGTCCTTAATACAAGCCCTAGCTGGAAAAATTACAAGTAAAAATGAAAAATTACAAAACAACTGAAAAGTGAATGGTAGCTCTGGGATTGTCGACCATAGATCCTACCTAAAACGTAGGTACAGATCACGATCTATAGTCCCTACATCACATCACAACAAAAAGGTCCACCTCCATGCACCACCCGGTCCTAGCTCCCTTAGCCTTGATCAACACTATACATCATCTACATCAGACACAATAAGTTGTGGGCGAAGCCCATGCAGGGGTTAGTATAAAGATACTTAGTAGGGACACCAAGACCCCTGTAGTTCCACTAAGGTAAACAACAATGCATGAAGCATTGTGTTTTATCACTCATTTTGATGTTGGAAATAAACCAAAGGAGGGCCTACCGTAGTGATGAAAGAGATCCCAGGGGACCGCTGGCACAGTAGACGCAGGGAAGCATGCCCCCAGAGCACGACCAGCGGCCCAGCAAACACCCTACCGCCTGCACCGGTACGGGTGGCAGCACACAGAGGCATGAAAACGGCATGTGGAGGTGCCAGCCGTGTGTCCGCCATAAGACCAGCCCCCGCCTCGAGCGTCTTCAGAGCGGAGGAGGGGCGCGCCCCTGGTGGCATGCCCACGCAGTAGCTCGGACATGACCTATGATGGATGTAGTGGGAGTAAAGGCCTCCAGTTCAACCAGCAGCCAGAGGACTAGGCGCGCGTTAGCGGCGCGCCCGACGGTAGAGCCTTGGCCTGTCGGTCATGATGTGGAGGACCTGTGGCACTACATGGTGCCGTGTTGGGTAAACCCATGAGGTTTGACCCGCTGATGTGGCCCCGCACCATTTTAGCCCTACCCAGATGCATCACGTCTGGGTGTCCCTGGCGGCCCCCATTGCTAGGTAGGTGGCACAACCGGGTCTACCCAGCGGCCTGACCCGTGGCCTAGCCTGGTCATGTCGGGGCCAGCGAGATGGGTCTTCCCAAGTTGGGTCAGACCTGAGTCTAGTCGGGTCAACCTAGGTCGATCTGGGTCGGCCTGTGCCGAATTGCGTCGGGCCGGTTCGACTGAGGCAGACTGGACCCAGACCCCGTACCAACTTGTTATACAAAATACAGCCTAACTTCTAAACTGGACGTTTGTTTGACAAACTTTCTATAGTAAAAGAATCATTTGGACGAAGAGGTCTTTTTGAGATACTACACATGAGTTTTGGATAATGTTTGGGGATGTTCCGGTTGGATAGATTATGAATATAACCAGGCCCTCAGCACTAAAACGATCGTCTCTTGCAGGCCGCACATCCGATTGGTGAGTTGTTTGCGGCATTGGGAGCCTCTTGAGGAGAATAATATTTTGGCTTAACTTATGGTGAATTCTATGGATATTAAGATGTGGAGAGTGTCTTGAGGAGTGGTTCTTCCAATAACACTACGTACAGAACCCTGCGACTGGATGAGAGCTGACGACTGTTGAATTTCAGACTTAGAGTAACTTTACGGCCATAGTACACGATGGGGTGGAGTACCTCCATAAGCCATGGTGGGGAGAGGCTATAGAACGCGATGGGGAGGAGTACCTCAGTGGTCCACAATGGGGGTGGGAGGCTCTGTGTGACCCGATAGACCCACAGTATGCAATAGGGAGGAGTACCTCAGTAGTTGAAGGTTAGTGGGAAGTGGCTCAGAGTGACCTAGAAGGCCCACTGTACTCGATAGAGGAGGAGCTCTCCAATTGCTGAGGATTTCGTTGATCTGATAACCCTTCTACCATTGACCTATAGTGATACCTGGTTTGATTTGACATGTGTTGTGTACTTTGGTTTAATGCTTTGTGGTTTACCTTAGTAGAACTCTAGGAGACCTAGGGGTGTCTCGAGGTTCCTACTGAGTATCATTATACTAACCCCTACACGGGATTTTCCTGTATCTTGTTGTGTCTGGTGCAGACGATGTACAACATTGATCAAGGATGAGGGAGCTAAGACTGGGTGGTGCTTGGAGCTGGACTTATTGGTCGTGGCGTGACGTAGGGACTACATATTGTGAGAAATGTTTGGTAAAAAATGTTTATTTCTAATGTTGACCATCTCAGGATGCTGATTTGGAAGTATGTTTTTCTTTTGTTGCCTTCCGAACATAGCTTCCCTATTTCCTCTATAGAAAACCATTTATAATAGAAATATCTTAGATGAAAGAACATGTTAATCTTCAAATAATATATAATTTAGACTTAACTAAAAAGTAAAATTCATTTATGGATATTCTATTAACAATATCCTAACCCCAAAGTTATATAAATCGATCTTTGATTCCAAATTTATGGAACCAAACATAAACATTATGAAATTTTGAGTTTTAGTCCTGAATTTATTTTGTTTCACATTAAGGATCAATTTAGGTATATATTTTTAGAGTATTAGGACATTATTCATACATAAAATCTCATATTTGTAAAAATTTAATACTATTAAAAAAATATCCATTTTTTCCAAAATATAAAAATTTTAAAATAAAACATGATATCATTTTCCAGAAAAATCATCATAATATTCAACTTGACTTGCTCCTATATCTTACCCATAATTATATGCTATGATTTATCTAAAACATAGGATGATTACAAAAATCTTAGTAAGGGATATAAAAAGAATTAAAGGAACCATTAGTCCATGAATACATTAAAAACCAGAATTTTGTTTCCAAAAGATATAATTTTCACACATAAAACATAAGCACATTCTCTTATCACACGAAATCACAAGATTGCTATAAAAATATATAGAAAAAAATCATAAATGTAATTTGTGTCATTAATTCAATATAAATATTATATTTATAGTAGCTATCACAACATCATGGGGAGTAACCATCATCGTTACATTTAGAATACCCACTGTAGTATATTCTCTTAATCTCCTAGGAGAAAGCCTACTGAATATTTCTATCTCATTACCCAATAAATTTGAGAGATATCACAATCTCAAACAACCTTAGTATATAATAGAATCACCCCTAATCATAAACAATTTTTAATAAACATAACATAATTATAACACATAAATCATGCATAAAATTACTTTTCCACTTTCAAATCACTTTTAATTTTTACAAAGCTATGCAATCATAAATGGAAACCTTTTATTTGAAAATATAATTCTAAACTTGTAAATGAAACATAAAAACATTAAATCAATATGGAATAAATAAATTCTATTCATGATAAATATGTAAAAAAACCCCTTTTTTATTTTATAAAAACAGTTGAAGGAGTATCCTTTAAAGAGGGGTTTTAAAAGAAAGTCCCTTACCATGAGTGTGACTCATCACATAAAAGATTTATCTTCCTGAATAATAAAATTAGTTTAATTATTTTTGTGGGATCTTTATTAATGTTTATTATTCCTTTTTATAACTTATTATAATGTTATAACAATTACTTAATTATTTAATATCATGTCGTACATTTTGTCGATATTTGGTACTTGAGTCCAAAAAAAATTTGGTATTATGTCAGCAGTTAAAGTGGTAATAATTCCATAATATATTGAAAAATATTTATGAAATTATTATAATTATTATACATCAATTATAATTTTAAATTATACCATTAATTATTTTTATGAAAAATGAACTATGTTATAATCATGGAGATGGTAGGCCGTACGTACGCATGAGTTTCATTTTCATTTTTCAATGATAATTATGAAAAGAATATAAGTATGATTTTATCTTTAAATAATTATAATAATATTAGTAATATAATATTAATCATTTAAATATACTTATATATATCATCTATGTGATGTGTTGATGAAAAAGGAATCATATCAGTTTTTGGAGTTGATAGTTCACTCACACACACGAATGATGTTATCATTTTTATGTTACTGGAAAGGTAAGAAAATAAATAATATATTATTATTTAATAATGATAAATATTTCATTAATATCATATATAAAAATTAATTCCATCATCATAAACAGTATTTTGAGACTGTGGTGTACAATGAATTATATAGGTTCATGAGGTGGTTGTCCACCGTACAGACAAATGAATAATTATTTTCCTATTTGATGAATGTGAGGATGGATTTGGGAGATGATATTTAAATAATAATATCTAATTATATTTATGATATCATAGTTATTATTTCATCATGGTTTAAGAATATTTGAAGTATGTGGGAAAATAAATAATATAGAAACACTAAATTAAAAATGAGACCTCTTTTCAGATAATCTACATTGATTAACACATTAACACCTCTAAGGAAAATTATTTTCCTTAAATAAGGCCTCTAGAATGTGTGGAGGGATTCTAGGAAGGTATTTGTTCAGATTGTGGTTGAAAAAAATAGTTTTTGAAGTGCGAATAAACTATAAAAAGATGTTGCCTTTTATAAGAGAGGAGAGAGACATTCATGGAATTTTTCAAAATATTAAATTAATATAAATTAATTTTCTATTATAAATAGGAAAAAGTTATTTATTTAGAATATATGACGAGGATGGGTCTAAATACATTAATCCAATGAAATTTGGACAAGTTTTTAATTTTTTTTTTCCTTACCGTTTTTAACCCTTTTTAACCCCTTCAACTTGTATTGTGATATAATGAAATTTACACAATGAGGGTTAATATAATTACAATAAAATGCCAGAAGACCAATAAATGAGTCATTCATAACATTATAAGACTTATCCCAATAATTTTTCCAAATTTTATATCTTTATAAATTTTATATCTTTAAAAAATATTTTAATTATTTTAAAATCTCATTAATGTAAATTTTGACACTATTCATTAGTTTGTATTTTACAAAAAATTAAAACAATAAGATAACATAAAAACAAGACTTATAAAACATAACTTAAATGTGAAATGTAATATAAAAAATTTGTGGCTATGATTAATCATCTCAAATTATATTTAATTTAATAATTTTAATATCATTTATTTGATATTTCCATTAATTAAATAATTACAATACCATCGCTGTGCAAGTATTTAATTTAATTATTTCATCCCTAAAAATTAAAAATAAATTACCATGATGAATATATAATTTTTATGTTTTCAAATACTATTCGTAGTCCAGTATATCACCTATATAAACCAATATTAAAAATACTTCACTTATTAAAAACAAATGTACGATAAAATTGACATTTCATAGAATAAAATAATATAAATGGATTAAAATCATGTAAGTTCCTACAAGAGGTAATAAAGTAGACCCAATGATGAGTTTTTTTCGACAATCACTCATCAAATAAAATTAGAAAATTTTCTAGGGTAGGTTTCTAATATTTGTTATTTTATTTTTACCCTTAATTACTTGATTTACCCATAATGGTGGTAATAATGTAACCAATATTATTATTCATATTCTAAAAAAATAAAAAAGGTACCTATTTAATAAATTTGTACCTTTTTATTCCAAATATGGAATCCATTTAAGAAAATTTAAAACATATAAGTGGCTAAAATTAATTTTAAATTAACCTCATTGATTGGATGATAAAATGAGTTATTAAAGTAAAAAAATTCAAAATTTTGAGATGTTTTTATATCCAAATTAAATTTAAAATTAATTCTGATGACCTAAATTGGATTAAATAATATAATATTTATCTATTTATAATTTAAAACCAATTATAAATATAATTTATCATTAATTATTTAGATAAAAAACATTTCTCAATTAAAATGCCGTATTTTTTATTATTCATGAATACATGAAACTAATCATCAAAATACAAAAAAAATAAACTGAATGTATATTTTATATTATTCATTCAAATAATAATTTTATTTTATCATATATAGTTTATAAAAGTGTCAGAAACATGATTTAAAACAGGTACTCTATTTAAAGGTGGAAGAAGTGCCTTTTTAGAGAAATATACTTTTAAGTGTAAAACTGGATTTATTCTTATATTATGTCCATCATGGCCATAAATTTCAAAATATTATAAAAAACATCTAGTTCCATTCACCTCAATAAAACTATACATTGGAATGATTCCCAGATTCCACCGTACAAAAAGTAACCCACCCCTTTAATGATCATATTTAAGTCCAGGTCTCATGCACCTCATATATATATATATAATGCATCTGATACGATACCAACCTAACAAAAAGCATATGATTAGTCTATAATTATATCCCATGCACCTTGTTCACCCAAATAATGATATTCCAAACAAAAACACAAAAAAACTGGCCACACCTATGGCATTCCTTTGACTGCCATCAGCTCGCCAGCCTTCTCTGACCTTGGTAGCTCTATGACATGCACCTGGCCTAAATCATGAAAGATTAAAGCTTGAAATATTTTTAGTGATACACCATCCTCTATCCACCTACCCCATTTTTGGGTTCCACTATCTCTTCCACAACCCTTGCGTGTGTTTGAAACTCGTCTTCCATCACTTGGTACTAAACCTTGACTGATCTCAGACACATAAGTCTACCCAGAGCCCTGACTGGAAACTATTTGAGAAGGATTCTGGTAGAATATCTAAAGATTTATGATCTATCCACATACCTAAAATTCCATTGAAGGTCGCTCACAATAATTCTTGACATATCCTATAACACCCCGAGATTTTATGAAAAATATTCTTTTTGATTTCATTAATGTCTTTTGTTGTACGCTACACCAAAAGGAGCTTGCACAAGATGCATCCTTGACTTGCCTTTCATTACACACAATCACGACCTTTCTCGATAGCATGTGTAGTACGCAATAATGAATTTCACTAAACAACAATATGCTATTAAAATATTATTAAAACTAGCTGTTATGAACAGTAATAACAACTTTTTGAAATTTTGTAAATTTATTTTTTAAAATGGACTTCATTTTTGGATTCGAAATATCGAAATTAGCTTAGGGTGAAATTTTGGCACTTTTCGGATAACTTTCATTTTTTATGAATAGTGAAACCACTAAGTGGTAGTTAAAAAAAATGATTTTTTCATAAAACATAATTTTACCGCTTCTGTGAGTGGAATTTCAAAAATCCGAGAGACACAGTTGATGTTTGTATGTAAAATGTGGTTCAATGAGATGAAAATAATTTATTTTGAATAGTAACTTTTTATTTTTTTTACCACGGTTAAAAGTAAATAGGGTAATTAAGGGTAAAAATGTTATTATTATTACCCTAACACATGTTTTAATTCTATTGGATAAGTGTAATTCGACCAAAAACAACATTAGGAATAAAATATGACTATTTATTCCCACTTGGATTAGATTAGGACATTTATTATTAATTTATTTAAGGAAAGGTTAAAATAGTTAAAATCAATGTTTAATAACTAAATCATATTTAATATAGGGTTATACATAAGATAAATTTAACTATAAATATTCATTCTAAAGAAAAAAAGTTTTCATACATAATGGTATTTTATTTGTAATTTTTAGACATTAAATAAGTTAATTAATTTATCACATAATGATGATGCAGTAATTATCTTATTAATGAAATATTGACATAATTTATGATATAAATACCAAAATAAATGTAATTTGAGACTTTTTATGAATTACAATAATTTTATAGGTTAATATGACATGTTAGTATTTATTTAATTAACTTATTTTGAACTAATAATTCTGTTATGATTTCCACAAAAATTAATTACTAAATAGTGTCAAAATTGACGTAAAATAGTTTTTAAAACAAATATTATATTATTAATTGTTATTTTATTCCTAAAAATATAAGGTTCGGCCAAATGACTTAGATAAGGTTATATAAATTAATAATAAACAACTTGGGGTTCGTTTGGCTTCTTATAGTATGTTTATTAACCTTATAGTATAAGAACAAAAGAAGACACGGTAAAAGTAAAATTATTTAACTTAAGGTTAAATCTAAATGATAAGGATAAAACAGGAACCTAAACTTGTCTAAATTATATTCGATGAGATTACTTCGACCCATCCCCACATTAGCTTCGAAATAAATCAATTTTGAGATATTTAAAACTGAACATGACTTTATAATAAAATAATATTTTTAGTTTTTTCAAAGGAGCCCCTCTCCTCCCTTATAAAAGGGCACCTCCTCCCTCTCTTCCTCACACCACTTTGAGCCTTCAAGCTCAGCCAACCCCTGCCAAATTCTCTTCTCCACTTCCCTAGAAACATACTAGAGGTCCTGGTCTTCTTCAAAGACCAATTTTAGTGCCCTAAGAAGAGGACTCAAAGAGGCTCTTCAAAGAAGAGGTAATGTCTGTTACCGATTATTTCAACTTTATTTCTTCTTACAATTCTTCTTCATAGGTTGTTTAATTATAAAGTAATAACATCAGTATAACTCATATGATGATATGTTATTATAAGTCTGAAAAAACCATATTTCACCATCTATCCATCCTATGGAAAACGAAATCACCGCGCGTGCGTACGTACAGAATACCGTCTCCACGCTGTGGTGAAATATATTTTCCACCACCACCTTACTTGGATGGGTATAATGGTGTAAATAATAACTATATATGATTATTTTAAAGTTATATTGATTCTTAAATAGTATACATACACTCCAATACAGTCCCACGATCATGGGAATGATATCATCGCTCATGCATATGTACGGACTACCGTCTCCACGACGCGATGAGATTCATTCACCAAGTTAACCATTCATGAATGATTATAAAGTATATATAATAAGTAATCATGAAATATATGAAATAATAAGGATACTAGATTTATGTTTATATATATGTATGTCATCTACTTAATTCCATTCAACTCAATAAGGAAATGAAAACAGCGTTCATGCGTACGTACGGCCTACCGTCTCCATGTACAGTGTATTTCGTTCCATTTACTGATTTATTATATATATGTATATTCTGAATATATATTATATATAAATAATTTTTATATTCTGGAATAAAGTAATCATGATATAAGTAATCATATGAATAATTACAAGTCAAAACACGGACGACAAATGAAACAATTTTACCCAAAACGCTCTTTAACATGGAATTTACAAAAGAACGGGTAATATAAAGTCATAAGTGAACCATATATGATATCATAACAATGAGTATGATTCTGGAATAAGTAAATGACATTATTTAAATCATTATACAGGAGGTTCAGACACTTACGAAGAATATCAGACCTAAGGTAAGGGAAATATCACAATCTCATTTTTATCCGAGATTGTTTATACTTTGGTATTTATTGGGGTGTATTTTATCATCCACATACATGTTTCCTCAAAATTTAATATTGTTTACATCCAAATATAATTTTCTAAATCCAATTTTACCCTTTGGTGTGTTTTTAGTAAAAGATATGAAAGGAATCTTTTGTCGTTTGTCGTACGTGGTACTTTTTTACTTTTCTGACAAAAGTACAAGAAGAATGTTTTTTTAACATATAAGGCATGAATGGGTTTTTAAAACATTATATCCAAGAAGCTTACTTTAAAAGTTTTCAAGTTCTTTTTAATCAACTTCTTTTAGAATTGTATGACATGTTAAGAAAGGAAAAGTGTTTTTGAAGTTGAAAGGATATTTTCGTCAAGAATGTAGTTAAAGTGTTTTATAAAAATTATTTTCCATCTAAGATAATATAGTGTTATGTTTCTATCCCTATTATTACATTGATTTGATTATGTTGTTATGGAATTATTTTTATGAATCCCTTTATCTTATATGAATTGTTTTGTGATGTCATGTTGTTTAAGTATCCCATTTTTATTACATGGGTTATGCAATGATGTATGATTTATGATTTTTTGGCGCACATAAGAAACGTATCATTATGAGATGGGTGGGACCAATATCTCCCTAAAATGAATTGGGTAAAGATTTTATATCTCATGAGATAGACATGGCTGGAACGGAAGGTTAAACCGGTTCAGTGAAACAAGACTGAAACGAGGAGTGAACTCGGTTCAGAAATGGACTTTGTCCACTAAGATAGTCTTGGCAATGAGTCTTGACTAACAAGAAATGATTCTCTATGATTATGTGTGTATTCCAAAATGTTTCATGTTTTAAGTTAGGATTATTGGGATTACATTTCACTACTATGATTTATCCCATGTTATGATATTATGATCTATTTTACAGGTTAAGATTTCCAAAATGTCATGTTCTTATGAATATGATGTGATTGATATTTTTTTCTTACCCTTACTGAGCATTTGAGCTCACCCTTTTATGTTTTCTTTTCCCCAGGATATAAAGAAAGGTTTTATGTAAGAAAAAAAGGGAAGATCTTTATGGTAGATGTTGAAGATCTTTCACCTCGATTAGAAGATTATATTTCGAGTTTCCAAAGACACTATACTATTATGGTCCTTGTGTGTGTGTTTTTGTTATGTACTAAGTATTCCGCAAAAGTAATGTAATGTCCATGTACGTCAGGCTTAGGGTCTCTATAATTGGTATCAGAGGAAAGTTTTAGTCAACCTTTGGAAACTAGGATGCGAGAACTTTAGTGAGATCCCTAGATAAATTTCTAAGGTATGTCTAGGGATGTCCCTAAGGATAAGTATAAGTATAGGTTATAGTCCTAGAATTGCACTAACGATCTTAGAATTAAACCTAAAATGTTAGATATTTAAGGTACTCCCCATTTATTATTTTGTTTTCCCTAGCATGATTTTTTCCTCTCACACTATTATTTTTGGGTTTTAGATGATGGCTGGAACCCGAAGGAACCGTGTTGATCAATGCAATGGACAATGCAATGATTTTCCTCCTGAACAAACAAATGTTATGGGAGATGGAGTGCAAAATATTATTTCTATACTTACACAAGCTATGAATCATTCTGGACTTCCAAATGAGCTGAGAAGGGAACAATATTCTATTGAGTCTTTCATGAGGCAACGTCCACCTTCGTTCAGTGGGTCTTCTAATCCACTTGTTGCTGAAAAATGAATCAGTACCACTGAAAAGATATTTTTAGTTTTTCAATGTTCTGAACATGATAAAGTAATTTTAGTAGTATATCATTTGGAAGGTGAAGCTGATCAATGGTGGAATCTTATCAACAATACAAGGCAAAGAGAGGAAATTGAGTCCATGGAATTGGACGAGTTCAAGAACTTATTTTTCAATAAGTACTTCCCTCGTATTCTTCGAACAAAGATGGAGAAGGAGTTTCTTGAACTAAAGCAAAATGATGATGAATATGTTGGTATATACGAAGCGAATTTTACAAGGCTTTCAAGGTATGCATCTGGATTTATTATCCAACCTCAAAGTAAAGTTGATCGATTATTCAGTGGCTTAAAACGAAATCTTAGAAGGGTATTAGCTATAAGAATCTTCAGTAGCTATGAAGAAATTGTGCGTTGTGCTATCAAGGTAGAAATGGAAGTTGGTATTACTTATCCATCTCATAGTTTTGACAAGAAACGAAAGATGGAGTTCAAGTAGAAATCTCAGAATAATGGTGAAAAGAAGATGAATGTTTCCTTATGCTCAAAGTGTGGAAAGAAGCATGGTGGAGATTGACTTAAAGGGACAAGTAAATGTTTCAAATGTGGAAAGGAAGGTCATCGGGCATTTGAATGCCGCAATGATGGGAAGAAGATGTCTAATGATGCAAACAAAGGAAGAGATACATAGAATGAACCTACTACACTTCAATGCTTCAAGTGCAAGGAAATGGGGCATTATGCTAATAAATGCCCTAATCCAAGGGTTAGTGATGATCGACATGAGAAACCACTTAAAGCAAAGGAAAAAGGGAAGTCACATGCGATCACTATTGGAGATGTTGAATATGACAACGATGTGGTGGAATGATTAAGTGTTTATGTAATCAGATTCCAAAATAATGTTTTATGTAGTATCGTGGAATATTGGAATATTAATGTATTGGTCTATTGTGGTTTTCAATAATTTCATGGTACCGGTACCCATGGAAAGAGATTGAGATATTTTTTGAAAAAATGATGATTTGCGCATAATGAAGGGATAACGTGAAAATGAAATACTTGACAGTATTCATGAGATCATGATTGATATAAGGACTAAGTGATATCATGGTTTGAGTATATAGAATTTTGAGGATTTTGGTATGTGGAAAGTGTTAACTTTTAACTGCATTCATGTTTTCACTAAGGTTAAATGGGTATTCAAGAGAATACATGATTAAGGCCTTTGAATGTTTGGAATGTGACCAACAAGACATATCTTATGATATATGGGGATCAACGATGGTATTAAATCTCTAGTAATCGTTTTCACTATATTATGAGAGTGGACTGCAGTATTATGTATAAGGCTAAAGATTGGAATGGATTATGTGGGACATATGCTAGTATTGTTTAAGGATAGAAGTTTTTTTTTTGATATTATTGATGGGATGTTATAGTAATATAGTTTTAGAAAAGGACAACCTGCAGGATGAGCGACAACCCATCGCGTCGGACAAGGCCATGGGAATCGAACCCACAACCGAAGTGCGACTGGCCTTTATCGCCTACCACTGGCCTACATGAAGTCCCTTTTTAGTAGAAACTAGTTTTATTATATTAATCAGTATGATATACGAAGTATAAGTCCATTTTAGGAACCGTATATGATTAATCTCACTATATATGGACTTATGTATTTTTTGATTACTTTTCTAACCTTTTGTTTGAGATAGATGGAATGACCCATCATTCTATCACATGATCTACTAACACATCACGAATGACAAATTCAACTCCATTTATTTAAGAGATGAAGTGGAAATTTTCCAAAGAACGACCAACGGTGAGACTATACCGAAATCACGAATGTATTTCTTCTAATACCAATTTCATAAACATTAGGGAAACGATCTTGAAAACCAAAAATGTTGTCCTAGTGCTCTTATATCTGATGAATCAGATGGTACCTTAGATCGTCACAAATTTATGGCTTTGTGATTGCTGGGTTTTCCATAGCCATGTTCTCTACCACTCTCCATCAGAACATGATGGTTAGATTTCTCTTCCATATCCATATTTTCACCTATGTGGAAACCCATTGATTAGTTTATTTGGGTAACCGTTACGTTTCATAATTTTGTTTTTAAAGATTGGTTTTGATATTACTTTTTACGATGTGGGTTTCTATCAAAGAAACATTCGAATAGTAAACCATTTATAACCCCGACGAATTTCGAGGGCGAAATTCATTTTAAGGGGGGTAGAATGTAACACCCCAATATTTTATGAAAAATATTCTGGTTGATTTCATTAATGTCTTGTGTTGTACGCTACACCAAAAGGAGCTTGCAAACACGCATCCTTGACTTTCCTTACATTACACGCAATCACGACCTTCCTCGATAGCGTGTGTAATATGAAATAAAGAGTTTCACTAAACAACAATATGTATTAAAATATTATTAAAACTAGCCGTTATTAATAGTAAAAATAACTTTTTGAAAATTTTGAAATTTTATTTTTCAAAATGGACTTCATTTTTGGATTCGGAATATCGAAATTAGCTTAGGGTGAAATTTTGGTACTTTTCGGATAACTTTCATTTTTTGATGAATAGTGAAACCACTAAGTGGTAGTTAAAAAAAATGAATTTTTCATAAAACATAATTTTACCGCTTCTGTGAGTGGAATTTCAAAAATACGAGAGACACGATTGATGTTAGTATGTAAAATGTGGTTCAATGAGATGAAAATAATATTTGGTGAATAGTATCTTTTTATTTTTTTTACCACGTTTAAAAGTAAATAGGGTAATTAAGGGTAAAAATGTTATTATTATTACCCTAAAACATGTCCTAATTCTATTTGATAAGTGTAATTCGACCAAAAACAACCTTAGGAATAAAATATGACCATTTAGGCCCACTTGGATTCGATTAGGACATTAATTATTAATTTATTTAAAGATGGGTTAAAATAGTTAAAATCATTGTTTAATAACTATATCATATTTAATATAGGGTTATACATAAGATAAATTAGACTATAAATATTAATTAGAAAGATAAAAAGATTTCCTACATAATTGTATTTTATTTGTAATTTTTAGACATTAAAGAAGTTAATTTATTTATGACACAAAGATGATGCAGTAATTATCTTATTAATGAAATATTGACATAATTGATGTTATAAATACCAAAATAAATGTAATTTGAGACATTTTATGAATTACACTAATTTTCTAGGTTAATATTACATGTTAGTATTGATTTAATTAACTGTTTTAGATCTAATCATTCAGTTATGATTTTCACAAAAATCAATTACTAAATAGTGTCAAAATTGACATAAAATAGTTTTTAAAAACAATATTATATAATTAACTGTTATTTTTTTCCATAAAATTTATGGTTCAGCCAAATGAATTATATACGGTTATATATATTAATAATAAACAACTTGGGGTTAGTTTGGCTTCTTATAGTAAGTTTATTAACCTTATAGTATAAGAACACAAGAAGACACGGTAAAAGTAAAATTATTTAACTTAAGGTTAAATCTAAATGATAAGGATAAAAAAGGAACCTAAAATTGTCTAAATTCTATTGGATGAGAGGATTGAGACCCATCCCCATCTTAGCTTCTAAATAAATCAATTTGGAGATATTTAAAAATGAACATGAATTTATAATAAAATAATATTTTTAGTTTTTCCAAAGGAGCCCCTCTCCTCCCTTATAAAAGGGAACCTCCTCCCTCTCTTCCTCACACCACTTTGAGCCTCCATGCTCGGCCATCCCCTTCCAAATTCTCTTCTCCACTTCCCTAGAAACATACTATAGGTCCTGGTATTCTTCAAAGACCAATTTTAGTGCTCTAAGAAGAGGACTCAAAGAGGCGTTTCAAAGGAGAGGTAATGTCCGTTACCGATTCTTTCAACTTTATTTATTCTTCCACTTCTTCTTCTTAGTTTGTTTAATTATGAAGTAATAAAATCAGTATCACTAATATACTTATATTTTATTATATGTATGAAAAAACCCTATTTCACCATCTATCCATCCTACGGAAAACAAAATCACCGCGCGTGCGTACGTACGGAATACCGTCTCCACGCCGTGGTGAAATCTATTTTCCACCACAACCTTACTTGGATGGGTATAATGGTGTATATAATAACTATATATGATTATTTTAAAGTGATATTGATTCTGAAATAGTATAAATACACTCCAATATAGTCCCACGATCATGAGAACGATATCATCGCTCGTGCGTACGTACGGACTACCGTCTCCACGACGCGATGAGATTCATTCTCCACATTAACCATTCATGAATGATTATAAAGTATATATAATAAGTAATAATGAAATATATGACATAATAATGATACTGGATTTATGTGTATATATATGTATGTCGTCTACTTAATTCCATTCAACTCAATAAGGAAACGAAAACAGCGTTCATGCGTACGTATGGCCTACCATCTCCATGAACGGTGTATTTCTTTCCATTTACAGATTTATTATATATATGTATATTCTGAATATATATTATATATAAATCATATTTTATATTCCGGAATTAAGTAATCATGATCTATGTAATCATATGAATAATTACAAGTGAAAACACAGACGACAAATGAAACAATTTTACCCAAAACGCTCTTTAACATGGAATTTACAAAAGAACGGGTAATATAAAGTCATAAGTGAACCATATATGATATAATAACAATAAGTATGATTCTGGAAAAAGTCAATGACATTATTTAAATCATTATACAGGAGGTTCGGACACTTATGAATCAAATCAGACCTAAGGTAAAGGAAATATCACAATCTCATTTTTATCCGAGATTGTTTATACTTTGGTATTTACTTGGGTGTATTTTATCATCCAAATCCATGTTTCCTAAATATGTAATATTGTTTCCATACACCAATAATTGTTTAAATCCAATTTTACCCTTCGGTGAGTTTTTAGTAAAAGATATGAAAGGAATCTTTTGTCATTTTTCGTATGAGGTACTTTTTGACTTTTCCGAAAAAAGTACGAGAAGAATGTTTTTTTTAACATATACGACATGAATGGATTTTTAAAACATTATTTCCAAGAAGCTTACATTAAAAGTTTTCAAGTTTATTTTTAATCAACTTCTTTTAGAATTGTATGATATGTTAAGAAAGGAAAAGTGTTTTTTAAGTTGAAAGGATAATTTCCTCAAGAATGGGGTTCAAGTGTTTTATCATAGTTATTTTCCATCTAAGATAATATAGGGTTCTATTTCTATCGCTATTATTACATTGATTTGATTATGTTGTGATGGAATTATTTTTATGAATCCCTTTATCTTATATGAATTGTTTTATGATCTCATGTTGTTTAAGTATCCCATTTTTATTACATGGGTAATGCAATGATGTATGATTTATGATTTTGTGGAACAAATAAGAATGGTATCATTATGATATGGGTGAGACCTATATCTCCCTCCAATGCATTGGGTATAGAATTTATATCTCATGAGATAGACATGGCTGGAACGGAAGGTTAAACCGGTTTAGTGAAACAGGACTGAAACGAGGAGTGAACTCGGTTCAGAAATGGACAATGTCCACTAAGATAGTCTTGGAAATGATTCTTGATTAATAATAAATGATTCTATATGATTATGTGTGTATTCCACAAAGTTTCATGTTTTATGTTATGATTATTGGGATTACATTTCACTACTATGATTTATCCCATGTTATGATATTATGATATGTTTTGCAGGTTAAGATTTCCAAAATGTTATGTTCTTATGAATATGATGTGATTGATATTTCTTTTGTTTACCCTTACTGAGAATTTGAGCTCACCCTTTTATGTTTTCTTTTCCCTATGATATAAAGAAAGGTTTTAGGTAAGAAAAAAAAGGGAAGATCTTTATGGGAGATGTTGAAGATCTTTCACCACGATTAGAAGATTATATTCTGAGTTTCCAAAGACACTAAACTATTACGGTCCTTGTGTGTGTGTTTTTGTTATGTACTAAATATTTTTCAAAAGTAATGTAATGTCCATGTACTTCAGGCTTAGTGTCTCTACATGTCCCAACTACCCACACTGAAAGAAAATTATCGAGGAACCACTTAGTAGTGATATTGTTGGTTCATTGGATTGACTTCCCTGTTG
>CAUJRU010003527.1:0-41619 GCA_963277665.1 Viscum album
TTCTTCGAAACATTCTTCACACTCTTTTGTCCAAACAAATTTATACCCTTTACGTGTGAGCTTCGTTAATGGGATAGCCAATCGGGAAAAATTCTGGACGAAACGTCGATAATAACCTGCCAAACCAATAAAACTACGTACCTCAGTTATACTCGTAGGTGCTGGCCATTCTTGGATTGCCTTGGTCTTAGAAGGATCAACAGAGATTCCATCTTTAGAGACAATATAACCAAGAAAAGAAATATCCTGAAGCCAGAATTCACACTTGCTAAACTTCCCATATAATTCATGCCTCCTCAGAGTCTTCAAGATAATGCGCAAGTGATTTTCATGATCTTCGTAGGTTTTGGAGTATACCAAGATATCATCAATAAATACCACCACAAATTCATCGAGATACTCCTTGAAAACTCTATTCATCAGATCCATGAATACAGAGGGTGCATTAGTCAATCCAAACGGCATTACAGTAAACTCGTAATGCCCGTACCTGGTTTGAAATGCTGTCTTCGGAATGTCTTCCTTCGTCACACACAACTGATGGTATCCAGATCGAAGTTCAATCTTTGAAAAGTATTGAGCTCCATGCATTTGGTCAAATAAATCATCAATACGAGGTAGGTGATACTTGTTCTTTATCGTTATAGCATTGATCTCCCTGTAGTCGATACATAACCTCATAGATCCATCTTTCTTTTTAACAAAAAGAACAGGGGCTCCCCATGGAGAAACACTAGGGCGAATAAATCCCTTATTACTCAATTCCTCTAGTTGTTTCTTTAGTTCGACTAACTCTATAGTGGCCATTCTATAAGGGGTCTTCGATATAGGCCTTGATCCAGGAATCAAATCAATGGAAAACTCAACTTCTCGTTCTGGAGGATGTCCAGGTAAATCTTCCGGAAATACATCTACAAATTCTTTCACAACAGGTACATCCTCTATTTGAACATTCCTTTCCTCACCGACAGTTATTTCATTCTCTTCCTCCCCAATAATTGAATTAAGTTGAGCTACCGGGGGTGGATCTAAATAAGAATTAGGTGGTGACGATTCTGCTCTAAAGATAAGGTGTTCTTTATCATTATCATCAAGAATCGTAACCTCTTTCTTCTTACAATAAATCTTCGCATCATAGTCCGAAAGCCAGTCCATACCGAGGATTATATCAAACTCAATCATAGGTATGACGATGAGATCAGGAGATAAAGAAAATTTATGTGCTCTAATGGGGACTGATTCACAAAACTTTGTTGCAATGATACTTCCCTTAGGAGTTTTAACTGACAACTCCCTTATTAAATCAAATTGGAAATATCTAATTTTCTTAGAAAACTGGGAAGATATGAATCAATGCGATGATCCAGAATCAAATAATGAATTTGCTAAACTTGAGGAAACCATTAAATTACCTGCCACCACGTCTTTCGGAGCTTCTACCTCAGCAGTAGTGATAGCATAAGCCTGGCCTTGATCCCTTGGCCTTTTCTGAGGTAAGTTCTCCTGGATCTTAGGACATTCATTCGCATAATGTCCCATCTCCCTGAAATTGTAGCACTGAACGTCAGTGGCTTCCTTCTTCCCTTTGCAATCACGAGCTTGGTGGCCTTTTTCACCACACTTGTAACAGACTCCAATTCCCTTCAAGCAAGTACCAGGGTGTTTCTTCCCGCATTTACCACAGGATGGATATTCAACCTTTCCCTTCTTCCCCTTATTTCCATTCCCAGATTGATCAGCAGGTCTCTTCTTCTCTTGCTTTGCTTTAAAGTCATAAGACTTAGAGAATTCCTTTTCTGTCTTGATAGCACATGAGACAATGTCTTCGTACGATGAAAAGGATTGTGAGACTAATGCTCAAAGGAGAAATGGTTTCAACCCATCAAAGAAACAATCAATCTTACTTCTTTGGTTACGTATATAATCACCAGTGTACCTTGCTAACCTTGTAAAGTTAGCCTCATACTTTGCGACATTCTCATCCTCCTTCTATCTCAGACTTAGAAATTGTATTTCCATATCTGCTCGATTGTCGCGAGGAAATTATTTTTCTAAAAACAGATCTTTGAACTCCATCCATTCCATATTTGATACTTCATCATCTTCCTTTGTATTTTGAATCAATGACCACCATTGATCAGCATCTCCAGTGAGGCGGTAAACTGCCATGATAACTTTTTCCCTTTCACTACTCCCCAAAGCCTGAAATATTTTGTCTAGGGAATTTATCCATTGCTCAGCTACTAAGGGATTTGTACTCCCATTGAACGTTGGTGGTTTTTGCCTCATGAATCGATCTAACATTGATCCTCCATGCTGCAGATCAGGGTGCTCCATACGGGTAAGGTTATTATTCATAACCTGAGTAAGTTGTCCCAGTATGGTGATTAGCTGATCGGCACTAGTTGCATCACCAGCCCCACTATAATTATCTTGAGCAGGAGGGCAATCCCTACATGGAGTGCGTGCATTGATACGGTTTCCATTTCTTCCACTAGGCGCGATTTCTAAACAATGGCATAAACTAGATCAGTTTATGAATCAAAATACATAATCCCATACTTAAAAAACACTTAACATAAATTGAACTATTTATGGATATAATCCATAATCATAAAAATGTTTTCTTTGAGGAATTATATACTCATAAACCCTTTATAATGATTTGTAAAGAAAATGAGAGTTATCCTAAGCATATCCCCCGGGAGTGTCGTAACCAAGAGTGCAGCAAGGCCCGTTGTCGTGCACCAGTTCCCGTTCGAGTCTAGCTCAAAGCGGTGTTTTCGGGTTTTACCCCTAGGTACATCTGTGCCAGAGCCGCCTCTACCTGATCGTATCCAGACAGGGATGTAATGCTCAGAAAACTCACAAAATCTCTACAATACCAAAATTCTAGGAAGTTCTTCTATACTAATCCTCAATGTTCATCTTAGGTCTACGTGCTCTAATCAGAGTTTATCTAAATCTAGCTTCCAATGTTTGTACTAAACTTCCTCTGATACCAACTGTAACGCCCCGACCCCAGCTACCCAGAGTCGGTGCATTAATTACATAACCTTGGCATGATCACAAGAAAGATCAAATCTCGAAAGACCGATTGGTTTAGTAGCCTTGGAAACACTAGATATATTCATAAGTTTTACATTACATCATAAAATGAAAAACTACTACAACAACATAAAGTCTCCATAATCCACACTCATATCCCCACATAACATCCATGCAGGTCATTCATAATTTACTTCTTCACTTCCTGGGAAAAATAAAACATAGAAAAGGGGTGAGCTCAAATGCCCAGTAAGGATAACAATATAGCGGAAACTTTCATAAATAAGAATAAACATTTAAGGCAATGTATAACTAAAACAAAAGCCTTTTAAACTTGAACATTTAACATAGTATGGCATAAATAAAATGAAATAATGCCATTTACTTATTCACATGGATATTCTACAAATCGAATAATCACATGCAAAAATCAATAACCACTTTCATAATGTTGGAATGCATAATGCCAGACTATCATAACCACATAGTCAAGGCCTCGTGCCAAGACTTCAAATAAGATTTTGTCAAGGCCTTGTGCCAAGACACTAGTTTGTCTCATGAGACCTACCGATGCATCGAGGAGCTATAGCGGGCTCCACCCGTCACATATTAAGTCCAATGCATTCCCATATGAAAAGGTTTAAACATAACATAAACATTCGTATTAAAACTAGCATACGAAATGTCAATACTTTCACCATAAACCATGAATGGTATATTAAAAAAATAGCACATCCACAGTCAAACATATCACAAAACCTTCAATACAATATAATAGTTTTTTATCATAATATATCATCCTCAAATAAGCGTAAAATCCATTAAAGGATGTTGACATAGATGAAATCAAAACTCTTTTTAAAGAAATATCTCTTTCTATTTTGAAATCATTTAAGAGACATATATTTATAAAATAAAACATTTTCTTTGAAAATATTATTATAAGCTTGTAAGGGAAGCTTTGACGATTTTATAACGGCGGAAAATAACCGCACCCACCGTATAAGTAAAAAAAACATTCTTATCTTAATTCTGTCAAAAAGGTTAAAAAGCACCTTGTTTGGAAAACGACGGAAAGTTTCCCTTATAAACCTCTTATAAAAAGTCAAACAAGGGTATAAATGACTTTAACCCATATTCTTTTAAATATTAAAAATGTTTTGAAATACATTTTGAAGAAACATGGATGTGGATGATAACGAGGTCCCAGTAGATAATTATGTATAAACAAACTTGGATAATGAAGAGATTGCGAAATAAACCCTTAACAATTTGGTAACTTATGAAACATACAACCCATGAATGAGTTATCATACAACGAATATGTAAATACACATAAATTAGAGTGTATTAAACAAAGAATATAATTATGGGCAGTACATACACCACACAAAAGGTGATGGTGGCAATATGGCATGAATCTCACGGAAATAAGGAGTGAGATGAAAACCCCTTACCTTGTACTTTTCCTTGGTTGGGGTAGGTTAACCTCCTGTATAATGGTGAAATAATTGTTATTAAATTATAAAAGAATCATATATATTAATATGATATCATATATGATCTTTTAACATTGATTTGATAATAATATCTTAGTATTATCGTTGTTAAGGGTGTGAACTTACTTGTTTTCTTTTGTATGTTTTGTTATGTAAGACATGTTTGTAAAGGATAGGTTGTATATTATTCACATCCAGAATGATATCAAGTCTTTAAACATCATTTTTAAATCATCAAATGATAATTATACTTGAATGGATACGATGGAGAATGAATCTCATCGCATTCGTGGAGACGGTAGTCCGTACGTACGCACGAGCGACAATATCATTCGTTTGATATTAAAATAATATATAAATGGACGGTATATCATATATACAGAATCATTAACATGTTATATTTATTATTTACATGAGTTACACATCATTATTATACCCATCCAAAAAATATTATATTGAATAACAATTACACCACGACGTGGAGACGGTAAGCCGTACGTACGCACGTATGGTGACATGTTATTAAAAGGGTGGATAGAATACTGAATATGGTTGTACCATATTTATAATAACATCACAGTATATGTGAGATACTGGAGTTATTATTTTAGAATGGTAAGAACAAAGAAAGAAGAAGTGGAAGAGGAAATGAACTTGGAAAAGGGGTGGTGAAAACATTACCTCTTCTTCGGGTTCTTCCTTTTGATTTGATCAAAAGGGCTTCTTAGGTTGGCTTTCTGATCAAACTAAGGCCTCTAGGTTGTAGTGAGGAAAGTTGGGAGATTATTTGGGCAGGGTTTGGACGAGCCAAGTGGCTTGAGAGGTGTGAGGAATGAGTAGAAGTGGTCTCCTTTTATAAGGGAGAGGAGGGGCTCTTTAGGAAAGAGTGAAAGTATTACTTTATAATATAATTATATTCGGTTTATAATGGTACCAAAATCATTGAGGTCGAATATACGATGACTCATTTTCTAAATAACATCAACCAATAAGAATTGGACAGGTTTTAGATAATATTTTAATCATTATAATCTTATTTATTTAAATGATTTATTAATGAGGTAAACATTGCATCATTATTGTGTCATTAATAATTTAAATTATATGATGTCTAAAAATTATAAATAAAATATCATTATGTAGGAAATCTATTTATATTTCTAATGAATATTTATAATCGAAAATCCAACATGTATAACCCTATGTAAAAATTGTTCTTCTAAAAGATGTAAGCTTATGCCAATTTTATTTTTATTTTAACTTTATTAATATAATGTGTCCCTACCACATACAAGTGGCTCTAAGGGGTCCCCAAATCAACCCAAGGATGCCCATGGTTGGGTATGTCTCCACCAATAAGGTTAGGACACGTTTTAGGGTAATTTTATATTATTATAATATTATTTTTTAACCCTTATTTACCTGATTTACCCTTTAACCATGGTAAATAAAATATTTACCGCAGTAATTATTAAAAATGTGTAAAAATAAAAGTTACCTATTTACATAATTTGGAAGTCCTGATTCCGAATATGTAATCCATTTTTCCAAATTCAAAACACAGAAGTGGCAGAAATTAATTTAAAATTAATTCCCGTTGTTAAAATAAAAAGCGTGTTTTTAAGAGATAATAACTATCAAAAGATTGACACTTGTTTATGTCTGGTATAATTGTGAAATTATGTCCAATGAAAAACATTAAATTAAATGGTAAAAATATATTCTAAATATACTTTAAAACCACTCAAATTCATAATTTATAAATATTAATTATTTTGATTAAAAAAGTTGATTTTAATTAAAATTTAGAAATTTTCACTATTCATCAAAATATAAAAGTTATCCGAAAAGTACCAAAATTTCACCCTAGGCTAATTTCAATATTCTGAATCCAAAAATGAAGTCCATTTTGAAATATAAAATATATATTATTTCAAAAATTAGGTATTACTATTCACAATGGCTAGTTTAATTAGTTGTGGTGTGTGTTAGAACTCGAGGTTGCATACAACACACGCTATCGCATTATTCGAAGGGAAACGTACTGTGGAAGCTTGGGGTGTTACAGTAAGTAGGTCATACCTTATAAAGAAATCTGTGATCTTAAATTATTTATCATTAAATTAAATGATAATTCTTTTTTATTTTTGAATATTTAAGAATTTCATGGTTTTTTATTGCTTGAAATTCACAAAATTATTTTTCATATATTTGAATGGATGGTCATTCATATATTATAATTGAAAATATTTATCATAGTTCACGTGTCCTTCAAAGATTGGTTTCATGAATGAATATGTGTCACCATAGAGACTTGGTTTGGATTGTGGATGAATATTATTCATCCAACAGCCTGAAGGCCTTCGAATATTTTTATTATTGATAAGTCATACTTTTAATGGAATAAAGAAGAACCTACGGACTTCATGGACATAGGAAAATCACACCCAAAGTTCAAAAAGAGATACGACCAGATTGAAAACCAGAGCATCCCCTCCCCAGCATAAAAAAAAATATGGGGCACTCCAAGGTTACAAGACTAATCGATAAGCAAGTTTACTATGTCAAATCACATGCCCAATCCGATGTCTGATGACATACCCTCTCAAACAACCAAATTCAAAAAGCATTACAAAGGTGAACCACCGGATCTGAATCCTCCTTTGGGACTATTCCAAGGATCATGCCCTGCTGTACATCTCCCCACTTTAGGATCAAACCAAACAACAACAACTTACAATGAAAACATAAAAATACTTAAGAGAGCCAAAAAACCTACCGAGTCAGGAAAGAAAGGGGTAGATCCTAGACGAACTCTCCCATAGCAAACACCACTAAGACCAAAACTAGAAGAACCCTGATGCAACCCCAAGGTAACCTTCAAACACATCTGTGACAACCCAAAAAGGATGCAAAAACAAGGAGATAAATCCAAATCTTCATCACCTACGACTAGAAGATCCAACAACATATCGATAGGGCATCGCCGATGCGGGGAACCGAGCAGGTCTGAGCTAGAAACGTCACTCTAGGCTGAAGTAGATTTGATTGAAGCCACTAAAGAACCCACTTCAGATTCCAAATTAGACCACTGATTTCATATAGGACAAGCGGGAAGAACCGGGACACCTCTGATGACAATATCATTGGAAGAAACACGAGCATGGGAATAAAATCAAACAAACCAAAACCTAACTAAACCTCCCTATCTAAGCGACTTTGAAGCAGATAACAGGCACTACCAGAATGCGCCCAAATCCTTAAGACAACCATGAACCAATCCCAATTCCAGAAGCCAGCGTCTAGCCACAACAGATCTGAATCCAAGCCAACAGAAGCCATAAAATCCCATCGTCGTCATACCCAATCCAAATGGCCACCGAGATCTAACACTGAGACAAAACCACCAGAGCCTGCCAAACACTCCGTCGTCGAGCCAAGAAGTGACCACCGGACCATTGATAGGTCTCGCCATCGCCGACATGAGATATCCAAATCTAGAAAAAAGTGGACTATATATATTTATGAAGTAAGGTCACACATTACAAAGTCCAACCCATCCCCATATAAAATTTATAAAAGGTGATAAAATTTATGAATGTGCGTGTATTGTTCAGTCCAACCCTAAATTGGGAAACATAGTTTTAAATAATTTTATGTTTTTATGTTTCATGCACATAATTAACAAGATTCATCAAATATTTGAAAACCTTTTCCAAATAGTTGAATTCACTGTTAAATAATGAAATTATAAATTTATTAACATACAATGATTAGTCTGAATTTGTAGACTCTCATTATTTATGGTACATGAATTCATAAATTATAATCTATGTTATATTAATATTTTATTTTCACTTTATCTCATAATATAGAGAGTTCACAATGGTGTTATTGCTGTGTGTGTAGATCTCGAATGGAAAAAACACGCAAATACTTTTACCATTTCGTTGTTTTTCACATTATATTTTGTATGACAATGTATGTTGTTATTTCTGTAAAATTTATCATTTTAAACTCTTTATATATAATTTATTCCATGATTATTTTTACTGAATATATTTATTTCATGTTTTATAAGAAAGTAAGTATTTAGTGATATAGTATAACATTTCATATTAATGATAAATAACTTATCTAAATAATCCAAAATAAAATTATATTCCCTCTATTCAATTAGTGATTACAAATTTAGTCAAGCTGTGTAGGATTTTTCTAAATATCTTATTTTGGAATATACTTTTGGAGTTCATATATTTGATAAGATATCTTGGATGTGAATTTTTAGAGAAGATGAATCAAGAATTATTTTCCAAAACATGATTAAAAATGTCCATTATATTTATAGTAGGTGTATTTTCCATAGAGACTAAATGTCATAACATTTACTAGTATATTACAGCAGACTGGTCGGGGACTAATATTTTTCAATGATTAAATTACCCTAGAATGATGTGGATGATAGACTGCATCCTATTATGTGTTTCACACCATATTATTTCTCACATATAGTAATTTATTATAGATTTGTTGATGAAGTAAGGGAAAACATATGGTTATGTGGGGTGATCATTTTTATTCACATTGATGGTTGTTTTCCATTTGATGACTCCAATTAATCAACTTGTTTCAATATGGTATAAAATAAGGATTTCAAGTTTCCTTTAATGTTATCTTACAATTTTTAAAAAATTTATTAATTGAATCCATAATAAGAATCATTTCAACGGTTCAATATGGGATTGAAACCAGAAATATCTGAATAGAAATGTGTTTCTATTAATGATGTCGATTATATGTCCCTGGAGTATTATATTAGAATTTTTAAGATGTGAAAAAGTGAAAATAATTTTCTTATAACCACAAATGTTGTTGACATCTTAATATACCTCATAGTTTTATTTAACATTAAATAGTGATTCTCTTTCACAATATATTTTAAACAACATGATTCATTAAAATTTATATACCATGTGAATTTGGATATATTTATACACATTAAGGATCATCTCTTAAAAAGGTGAAAAATTTAGAAGAAATTTTTTAAATATAAATACATTATTTTTATTATAAAAAAATATTACATTTCAAAAAATTATTTTAATATTAATCAACCACACACCCATTTTAAATATAATTTTGATTTTAGAAAATAGTAATAAAAAAATAAAAACATATAACTTATGACATAATGGGTTAAAATAATAATTATTGTTTTGATGCATGAAATATTTTATTTTATTTTTGTAAATTTATTATATTTTTTTGACTCACTCAAACAATTATCTATAAAACATATAATGTAATAATTTTTTTAAGTACATGAAAAAATAATTATGTAAGCTAATTCGTGGGATATGAATAATTTATTTAATAAATGTTTCGAAAAGAAAATAATCATTCAATTTATATTTATATCCAACATCCATCAAGAATTTATTTGATTTTGTTCAATATGTGACATAAAAATTTAAAAATAAATATTTACATCATGATGTTTTTAAATAGATTATATTATCTCACCCACCATGTGTGAATCACATTTTGAAAACACAATCAAAATATTATATACATATTGAAAGATATAAGACCTAAAGAAATTTTTATATAATTTATTTGGACATATCATATTGTCCAATTAGTGGGATATAGTAAAGGGTACTTTTTTATTCTCTCCAACCATGTAATATTGTGCGTCTATCTATATCTTTGGGAATTATATAAAATACCATGCCACTATCAATGTTTCATATAATTAATAGATGTTAATTGTTAACATTTTCGTGATATACTAGATCAATAATCATTAAATATGGAAAATTTCATAAGAGGAAACATGTGGGGATAACATGGATAATTTATACATTCTACACTCATACAACATGAGATATTGTGAGGCACCCTGAGAATCAATACATAAATATTACACCATTTTAAATATATATTCAATAAATATCATAATAATATATCCTCTTGAAACATATAGGATTGATGTATTTTTAGACGAGATATATAATAAATATGCATCTAATCAACATTCAACATCTCCCAAAAATATTATTCATATATGGTATGCTACAAGACAAATCTTACTTATGAACATATTTCATAACCTTAATAAAATTAATCATGGGATGGGGTGAGTTCAGATTATCAATAAGGGAAATCATGAAAGACATCAATTGAATACTATATGTATGAATAAGATAAAAATAATAGTTTGAGAACATTATCAATGTAAATAATGGTCATAAAAAAATACATAATTCTTATATAAGAAGTCATGAAAAAATATACATAAAATTAGACATGAGACATAAGAGTGTAAAACAAAAAGCAGTCATTTTTCATCATAACATATGCATAGTAATATTTCAAAATAGTGTGTAATAAAAGTGTGACATAAAAATAATCATAAAAAACATATGTCATGTATAAACACTATGACATTAATCGCATAAGATGATTTAGGTAATCACCCATTTGTCTTATTGGGATTGGATTTACTAACTGTGTACCCTCTTGGGATTGGGATGAACACCCCTGAATCCTTTTAAAAAATGAGATAGAAAAAACTACCCAATTCACTAGAGTGATATATTATTCTTGTACCACAACTGAAATAATGATAAACAAACATTATTTTCCCGGATGATCATAAAAATATTCATTATTTCATCCAAGAATAATTATTCCATGGGACTGAAATTATCACCATGAATGTTATTATAAACATAACATCATCTTAATCAATTTGGAGTATGATTTTGGATAATATCGTTAGGAAAAATCACATGTTTAAAATAAGGAACACCAATGGAAGAAAATATATATGAAAAAAATTAATAATATTGAATAAATCCCTTCATAAAATATGTGATTTCCCATACCCTAGTAGCCTAATAGATTTTTAATTTATTAAATTGGAATAAAATAAAATAAATGGAATCCCAAATGACTAAATAGTTTTTTTATTCTTGTTATAGTAGATATATATGTGAAATTAACATTATGTTTTAAAACACAAAATACAAAAATTATTTTCATTAAGAATACCATTATTTTCCTTATCATATAACTACATATCAATTAAAAAATGATTTATAGTATACTAGGGATAATAAAACCTACGAAAGTGGTATGACCATATGCTTAGTAAGGTTATGATTACAAAAAAAGATAACATTGTTATATTATAATAATAAATATGGAATGGAAAATAACTGAATCACATGTCATTTAAATAGTAACATGTTCATATTATGGAAGGAATAAATGATTATAAAATAAATCAATATAAATAATCACATGAGATTGAATTTGAATCATGATGTTAAAAATAATAAAATAATCATTTGGAACCCAATAAATGATCTTATAATAATGAACGATTAAAATTTTGACACCTTAAACATACTATCAAAACCATTAACAAGTTAGTTTAAAAAAATGGTTAAAAAATTATTTAATTTGGCCAACTGTTTTTTATTACAAGATATGATGACGAATGAAGGGTCTATCTTTAACTTGGTGCCAACCATAACTAAATTATTATAATTCATTCATTATTAGAATGAGGTGAAATATAATCAATATAAGAAATCATATTAAAAAGCTAACATAAAAACTATTAATACTTAACCAGATATATTAATCGTAATCATAAACCATCTATAGTAACCTTGTGATTGGTAAATAAATTATACCTCCACATTCAAAAAGATCATAATCCTTTTTTTTAATTAATCTGAATAATATAAATAAATCATTTTCCTATTGTATCATAAGTACAATATTGTGATGTTGTTCTTGATGATGAATAATACAATAAAATGACATTAAAATTTTTCATGAGGTAAATATACATTTAATTGTGAAAATATTATTAAAAATTAAATTTTAAAAAAAGATTTGAAATTAATTTTTAATTATAATATCCATTTAAACATATAAGTTATGATTTAAAACATTTATTGGTCATGATGGAAGGAAATTCCTTACATTCCATACATGTTTATAAAACATTTCCTTTAAAATTCTTGATAAAATCCAAAATGGGATTCTTTAGAAATGAAATAAAGATTACATGAATTTTTTTTAAATGTAATTAATTTAATTATAAATAATTTTTATAGTGATAAAAACTTTTTTTAAATCATTCATAGAATTCTTTTTTTTGGAATGAAAAATATTTTCAACTGAAGAGATAAATATAGTAAGTTTTTTCAAAAAAATCATTATTTTTATGTAAAAATTTGTGTAAAGTTGACAATATGACATGATAAGTTCATCATTAAATATATGAAAATAATATATATTTTTTTAATATAAAAATATCAAATAATTCCCTTAAAGAGAACATATTCAAAATTAATCCAAAATAATGCTACGATTGTTAAATAAACTCTTACCAATTTGGTAACTTCTGAATCCTAAGACCCATAGAATAAATAATATAAATTTAAAAATTTAAAACCATTAATAAAAATTGATTCATTATTTAAAATATCAAAAGGTTCATATATACACCACACATAAGATATAATTTTTGAATGTGGCATATTTCTCCAAGATGTAAATGTGAGCTAAGAAACTCATACCTCCAGTTCAAATTCTTTTGTATGTTTACGATCCTACATTATAATATATATATTTTCTCTATTAATATTTTAATTAATCAATACACTATATATCATTGTATTTATTATTTACATATTGTCTTTTATCCCTAGTTTATTAATTTTGTTTTGTTAAAATTACTCTATCATTTGATAATTTCTTTTTTTTAAATATATGTTTCAAATAAGTAGGTACTATAAATTTAATCTTATCATAGCTAAATCAGGTAAATAATATAAAATATGATATAAATAACTTATATATTAATTATATAAGTACATAGTGTAATTTATAAATTCAAGAGATAGAAAATTTATTACACTGTTCATAGTGATGGTAGACTAAACATACACACAAACATTATTTCTGTTTTTCTCAACGGATGGATAAATAGGAAGGTAAATAATATATCATATATTAAAAACTAATTATTTTGTATTTTATATCATATATATATTTACTAAATTCACCCTTATTAATTTTCATGCAAGAATTAGTGAAAAAGGAGTCACGTCAATTTGTGAGGTGGTAATCCTACATACACACAAGTGATGCTATCATAACTCTAATGGAATAGACTGTAACAAGACATGTTTGATATAATAATTAAATAAGTATAAATGTTTTAAAATTTTCTTATATATAAATTTAATTTTTCTTATTATAATCCATGTAACGTGGAAATGTGAAAAACACATTCCATCGGTTCGCGAGGCGGTAGTTCGGTGTACATCGGATCGACGTTATGGTGATTAAAAAGGATTGAAGGTATCAAGATAACTTTGATATTGTAATTATATAAGTATATTTATATCAAAAAAGGTAAAATAAATAGATTAAATCAAATATTATATTTAACTTTTTGACGAGTTTATGGAAAACAAATTACATCGATTCCTGATGTTGTAGTTTATCATACACACAACAGACTGATTCAGTTCCCTTTCGATAGAAGAATATTTTGATATATATCCTGATATTAAAATAATAACATCTTATTATATAGTACATAAATGTGTTTTTATATTTCCATATATGAGTAATATTTAAATTAGGGGGATAATTAAATAAAAAAATAAGTATGTTAAGAAATTTACATCTGCTTTGGAGAACACCTTTCACTTCATACCTTTTTCGTTAATTGACTGTATTTATTATAAAAAAGGGTTTTGATATGTTTTTAAAAATTTATATAAGATATTTGGTGAGGTATTTTCTAAACCAAATTGATTTGGGATTTTTAATGTGAAGAATATATGTGGTGGGCTATTATAAGTGTCGGAGAGGACACACTAAGAATTTTTGAAATTAAAATGTGATAATCATGTTCTTATCATAAAACATGCATACATAATGGATTTTTATCAAGTATTATATGATATAAGGTTGAAATATATCCATTTAATTAGGTTTTTATATGGTTTTATTCATTTTCAAACATTAACATCTTATAGTAACCCACGGGTAAACTCCTTTTTTTCTTTACCACAATAATTATTTTTTACTATTTTCCCAATTCATTACAGTAATAAAACTAAGATGAGAATATTATCTAATATAAGTTACTTTAATTAAAAATATTAAAAATATTTTATCAAATAAAATTCACATAATTCTCTGATTTAAAATTAAAATCAAACTGGCAGATGCATCGAAGAATGTTTTTTCCAAAGGATAACATCAAAATGTTTTAAAACAATTATTTCTAAAATCAATATAAAAATGATTCAAATGTCCTAAATTAAATAAATATTAATATAATATAAAAAATTACATTTAATTCAATATAAAACATATCTTAACTTTTTATATTATTTAATGGAAAATGTAGTTTTCAATTAAAATCGGTATTTTCGACTATTCATTAAACAAATAATCTTTTAAGGAAAATATCATAATTTCACTAAATGATAATATTGGCATGTGATTTTATAAATGGATTATAAATTTATGAAGTAAATTTTTTAAAATTTTTAAATCTATCTCTTATATTATGTTTTCAAAGCTTATCATTACCACCTTTTAGAAAAATCACACTTTTTCAAATAATATTTCTTTTTCTTTTAAATAATGATGATTTTATTTATAATAAATAAATAAATAAGTTATTTTAATCACGTGTATCAATTATAATATTCATAATTTAGTTATTCTTATTCATAAGCTTTTTCTTAATAACTAATCTATAATGGTCATGTATAAATAATAATATTTTAATAGATTATCATGTTTTGTTTAAAATCAGCATTGTGTGCATAAAAATCTATTGAAGTGATTCAATTTATCTAAAAAGTAATATATTATTAAGTCTCAAGGATTTATAATATATTCAATTCAATTATTTATATGTCATATATTCTACCTATCATAATATTTCTCTTTTAAAATCCATTGATGTTATATTCTACCCCCTTATATAAAATTTTTCATCGAAATTTAATCATGATATAAGTAATAAATGGTTTGAAATTTGAAAATAAAATAATTTAAATCCCACATTGTTATAATTGTTAATAATATATCAAATTTATATTA
Organism: Viscum album; assembly: GCA_963277665.1. Taxonomy (NCBI): domain Eukaryota; kingdom Viridiplantae; phylum Streptophyta; class Magnoliopsida; order Santalales; family Viscaceae; genus Viscum; species Viscum album. The sequence continues at coordinate 15,702 of CAUJRU010003527.1, forward strand.
TAGAAATGTAAGTATGAAGGTGATCTAGAATATTCACGTAACTTAGTTTCAAAATTGGAGAACATTATTGGAATGTGAATATATGAACATAGTGGCAATGAGTAAATTATTACGTGTAGTTATATAGATCATTGAGCTTAATAAATTGAATTAAAAATTCCATAAATGTATGTTGATTAATAAAACCATTTGATTCATTAGATATTATGGTAATTGGATAACATTTTTGTTTCAATATTCATTTCGTAGTGTTATGGAATCCATCTAATCTCTTGTCTAATAAATAGGGAATTATAGTTACCTGAAAATTATAATTTCACACACTAATAATTTCTATCAAAATGTGATATTTTTTACAAACAATGAGTATTAATGATTAATTTTTCATGTCGGATGGACTAAAATTAACTTTTACCAAATTATATGTTCATTAAAAGAAAAACAAGAAATTACACCTTACTTTACAGAAGATAAACTAGTGAGAAAAAGTTATCTAATATGATATATTAATCTCGAATACCATAATCGTAACTCTCAAAACTCAATATTATCCAATTTATAATTATTTAACCATAAAACTTGTCTAAAATACGACTAACAGAAATCAAAGTCAAAAAATTTTATAAATAAGGTTACTAATTCAACATTATATTCCCCAGATGATATATCATATATTTTTATCTCCCATTAAAAATATATAAATACATTTATCACCAAAATAAAATAACAAAATACAAGCATGCTTCCAAAAATTAAATATGAGGTTGTCAGATATTTTCCATAAACCCAAATATACATTAATTTAGAGAAAAGATAACCTAAACCATCAAATCAGTATCGAACATTAAGGACACTCATAGTATCCTATAAATATATATTATTCATTTTTATCGAATAATAGGAACATATAATGTGTTATCTTTAATCAATCATGTTTTTTATCTAAGATGGACAACTTTCCACTGTAGTACTTTTCATGGTAACATTCATTAATTACATTTAAATACATAAATAAATATTACTATGGTATTATCCTTATGAATTTGATTATTATTTTATGAAAATAAAATAGATAAAATAATAATACATCATATTTATTGAATCCCAATACAATAGTTTTAACCATTCCATTTTGGCTATATCAATACCATAAGATTCACCTTGATCCCTTGGCTTATTTTGGGGTATATTCCCTTGAATCATGTGACATTTGTTTTCAAAGTACTCCATCTCCATAGAGTATAAACATTAAACATTTTAAATTTCTTTCATTCCCTTGAAACCATTAGAATGGTGTCCTTTCTCCGAAACATTGTGACAAACTAACAATCCCTTCATGATGCTACACGGGGTTTTCATTCCAAAATTATCAAATAGGAAAAATCCATCATAAACTTACTCACATTGTCTAACTTTATCATTACAATAATTTTCTTCCTTTTATTTCTTTAGAATACATAAAACTTGTTTAATTTTTCCACTATCTTGACATAACACGATAATATGACCTCAAATGATTATAATATTTGGGAGAGTAGTATCCTTCAAATAATTTCTATAATCCAATTAATGAAGAAATAAATTTATTCCTTTTTATTATCTATTTAGTATGTACCATCCCTTTATGAACTCATATAGTTTGATTCATAATTAGAAACATTTAAATCATTATTTTGACTTAGATTCAGTGATTTTCTTTCCATATCCTTTACTTTCTCATTAGGTATATAATTTTCTGAGAATAGTACATTAAAATCCATCAATTCCATTTTTTGTATTTCATCTCCATCCTATGTGATTTTAATGAATGACCACCATTTTTCATCACCTTATGAAATATTATAAAATACCATGAAAACATTCCCTTATTGGATACTTCCAAAATAAATAAATATATTTTCTAAGGAACATATCTATTTCTCAACAATAAATGGTTTTGTAGTCTCATTAATTGATGGTGGTTCCTAACTCATAAAGTGTTATATCATCATTTCACCAGATGGTGGATCAATATAATGGTCAATATGGGTATGTTTATTTCTCATAACCATATGAAGCTTCCCCAATATAATAATAATTTGATCAGTTCTAGCTATAGATCCAAATCTCTCTTCAATATCTTTCCTAGGAGATAAATCCATATATTGATTACATGAATAGATATGGTCTATAATCCTTCTTATTGAATCCATTTATAAGTAATGGAATTACTATATTAGATAATAAAATTAAGTAACATTATGTATAACACCAAAACTAGTGAAACACATACCAGAAGTTGAATTATTTGTAAATGGATATTCTCTGAATTAATTACACGGATTACTTGGGAAATTTTTCATATCATAAATAAATTTCAAATCATTCATATTTTTTTTAAAAAAATGTTAATTATTATAAGAATATCACGGTATTGTTTCAAGCTATGTTCACAACTTGTCTAATTCCCATGTACCAGGTAACAGTCAAGTGGATACTAACATGCCTTTTATGAGTTGTTACCACTAGGTATATAAGTTCCAAAACCTCATAAAAATGTAATATAGTAAAAAATATGTAATGAAAAGGACAAAATTATAATACATAAATTAGAAAAACACTAAGATGTTATCTTATACATATAATATTCCTTAATATCAGTCATATTGTAATATTCTAAAAAATATTTTTTAAAATATTTAGTACCCATTATTTCTACTATAATTCATGTCATACCAACTATAATTTCCATAATCCTAGAAAACTAGAATCAGTGGTCACACATTAGATTTTCTCTAGATATGTGAAATCACATACCAAATGACCAAATATTTTAATATTCCAGGTAATCTAGATGCATAAATGAAATTCACTTTATATTATAAAACATAATACAGGCTTTGTTATTTCATTATGGAATTTTTTTATTACCTTTTGTCTATAGCATGATATTATTTAAAAAACAATTCCAGGTATCATGTGGAATATAAATAATAAAAAATGGGTCAGCTAAGATTCTATGTAATGGTAAGTGTATTGAATAGTCTTTCATTAATAAATAAAAATAATCAATATGGAATGGCAAATAACCTGAACACATTCCATTTAAAAATTAACTTGATCATAATATGGTTGGATTAAATGATGATCAAATAAATTCCTATAAATGATCACATAATCATAAACATGTTCATGGAAATTACAACACATTTAATAATTTCATAGACATCAATAAATGATATCACTATGATAGAATTCATATTTTGTTTTTTTGAATCAAAATATTAAGACTTTTCACAAGACCATTTAAAACTATAGGTAACCAACAATTCAATTTGGAAAACTGATTTTTCCCATTAGTCCCTCTGACCCATTGATTTGATATATATTACCAGTTCCTATACATAATATAGTAAATCCAATAAATTTATCTAATTAATGTTTTGAAACATAATAAACATAAAAATTCTTTTTTAAGAACATACTTATGAAAAGTTAATACTTACTCCAATCAAATAAACACAATCATAAACCATCCAAGGATATATGGTGGTTTGTAATAATATTGTACATCATTAGTAAAAATGATAATAAACCATCTAAATAAAGAATAATGATTAAATAAACACAACATATCATCATTGGATCATAATTATAAAAATGGGTTGATTTATTTGATGAATAAAAATATCATAAAAAATTAATTAAAAAATTCCATGATGAAAAAAACCATTCCACTTTGAAACAATTTTTAAATCTAAAAGTAAAAAAATAATGAAAATATCTTTGAATAAATAATTTAATATATCTAATATATTTTTTAAAACTTTGATTTTTCATAACCATGTGAAATTATATACATCTCATACACATTAAAAAATGGTTTATTTTACATTTTCTGTAAAAAAATATCCATGTTTGGTAAAACATATGAAGATTCATTTAAAATAATAAAAAATTAAAAAATGGGTAAAATTCCATTAATTTTTTTATAATGTTAAAAACCATTTTTAATATTTTTTTAGAAAAATCTGTTTTGAAAAAAAGGTATTTTTGACCTAAGAGATGAAAGATGTCAGTTTTTCTAGATATTTTTTTTCCAACATTGTAATTTCTGAATAGAGAAAAAAGGTACTGTTACAAAAAATTTTCATGATCAAAAATAAGTTTGTAGAATAGGATATAAAGAAAAAAAGTATTCCTCCAAAAGAGACATAAACACGAACAATTCAGAATAATGATGAGAATGTAAAATAAACCCTAAAAAATTTGGAAGCTTCACGATCATAATCCTATAAATTAAATACCATAAAATGAAACATTAAATAAATTGAACATAAATAGAGTCATATTATAATTTTTATAATGGAATGTTTATATAGAACCTAAATAAAATAAGAAGTAAATATATCGTATCCCTCACAAAAATAAAAGTATTAAGATAAACCCCTCCCTCATGTCCATCTTCCTTTATTTGTGATCAAACGTCTTATATATTGAATATAATATTACTAAAAATATATTATAGAAACATACTCTTATAGATAATATCATATTTACTCAAAGGATTTTATACCCATTTATTAACAACGGTTTTCTAAAATTTCTGTTTTGGGTCATAATTACTTCATTTTTCTAGTATGTTTTGGTTCAGTACGTTTGGTCTTTTAACATTGATAATGTTTAAATATTATCCAAAATTTTAAGTATGATGAAAATTATATGTTTTAATTATATATTTAATTATTTTAATTTTTAATATAGATAGATTGAAAATGTAGTACACTGTTCTAGGAGAGGGTAGGCCATACATACACTTGAATGTTGTTTATGATTTTCTCGATGAATGGATTGAATGGATGGTAAATAATATATAACAACTTATCTAGTAATTATTATGTATAATATATCCTGAATATTAATTAAATTATTTATTATTACCTTCCATGTAATGTTTTTTAAAAAATGAGTCATATCTCTTTGTGAGGCAGTAGTCTATCACAAACACGGGTAACATTATCGTATCCCTCACAGAATATAATGTAAGAAGGAATATGTAGTGTTATAATTAAAATGGAGTTATTATAATAATATATCATAAATATTAATTTATTATTTCTTTTTTTTACTATCAATTTAAAATGGAAATGAAAAAAACACATTATATATGTTCGTGAGTTCGTAGTGCACTATACACTCGAGAAACAATATTATTTTTCTACAGGTTAGAAGTTAATAAGATAAAAGTTATAATATAATTCATGAATTATATTAATTTCATAAAAATAATAAAAACATTTTATATACATCAATATATCCAAACATGATAGGAAGTGTAGGAAAACTAATTACCTCAGTTCGTAAGCCAGTATTCCTCTATACATATGATCTATGTTTTTAGTTCCCATTTCATTGAAAATGAAGTTAATATAGGTCATGTACATAACATTATAACATCTATTAATTTCCGATACATCGGTGTTATTATATTATTTGATATTAATTATATTTTAAAGAGGTTAAGATTTTAAATAAAATAATCACATTAATAACTGAACCTATTTTTTCAAATAACCCCATTACAATTATAATTATGTACTCCATAAGTTATATTAATAATAAATAAACAGACCTATAATATGTGGTTAGGTTTATAATGAATAGACATGATATAGGATTGGAAGAACAAACTATATATGTGAATGTAAATAGGGGATGAGAGTGGGTGGCCTTTTATATGTGGGGGAGAGGAAACACATGGAATTGTTGAAATGAAAAACTGATAAAAATATTTTTCTCAAATTGGAATCCTCTAAAATTATAAATTCTTAAACCAAATTTGGTTTATGGTCCAAATATGTACATAAAATTTTAGTTAAGATTTTTTGGTAATTTTAAATTTGTAATGTCTTACAATAATACCTATTAAACCCATTTTTACCATAATTTTTGTAATTAAACATTAATGTTATGAATATTCAATAAGGTAAATAAATAACGTTAAATTTTTATATAATAAAAATAATGATGATTAAAAAATGAAATATTTTTTCCCAAATTCATTTAATTTTTTTTGGTAGAATTCAATTCAAAATTTAACCCACATAAGTGTTGAAATAATTATTTACAAGAAAATTGTATTAAAGTATTATTAGTTTATATTGAATAATTCAATATGAAATTTATTTGAGTATACTAAATTAGTTTAATTTTAATGTAATTGAAATTTTTTTATTGTAAAACAAATTCAAAAAATAATTTATCATTTTAAATAAATTAAATCAATATGTAATTTTATATAAAAAATGTTTTTTTACAATTCATCAATTTTACTTTCATATAATAGTAAAATATCCACCAATATTTTTTTCATATAAATTTATCAAATTTAATTTATTTAATCTAATAAAATATATGAAAATTATAAAATTTATTTTTAAATTATGATCCAAATAATGAGTAAACATCTTTGTTGAGTAAATACATCTTTCTCAAAAAAATTATTCTCTTTCCAATACATATTATTTATTTCTAATAAATTAGAAAATCATTGATTTTATTTTATATTATTTTTTTAAAAAAAATTCAAAATATATTTAGTCATATTCTCAACCTCTAATATAATATATATGTTAAAATGGTCATGTTGAAATACTAAGACTCTAAAAGAGTGTCATGTTTCATTTAACTGTAGAATTTCATGCATGAAATTTCTTAAATAGGATTGAATTCATATAAAAATAATATATTGTAACATATGAGGGTTTTAAATTGTCTTCTAATATTGATTTTTCATGTCAAATATTATACCTTACATGATGTTTCACTTTCAAAATATCTGGGTGTTATGATCCTCTCCCTTAAAAAAATAGTGTCCTCTCATCTTATTCTTGATCATGGTAATCAAAGAAATATAATTTTATGATATACTTATTGAAATTTTACATCATTGGAATGGTTAATAAAATACCCTATTTATATGAAAGAAATATCAATACTATGGTATTGGAAAATAATTTCATTAATAGGTATCCAAATGGGAGAAAATCAGTGGGACCTGAATTTATATACATGCATAAGAATCATAAATAATTATGAAGTGTGATAGAAATAATTGAACATAAAAAATTTAATGAACAAAAAAGAACAAATCTTGGATAATTTAATATTCCATTTGATTGATATGATATAATAGTAATATGATAAAAATTTGTTATAAATATCTATTTCCTAGTGTTGAGGGATCATCTAGACTAAGAGAATAATGAAATATACTTACATGACATATATAATTTAACCCAATAATCATTTATTTAAAAATATCATATATTGTCAAAATGATGAGTATTCATGATGAATTTTTCATTTCTAAAATTCCAAAATTAACATTTAACAGATCAAAAGATCTAAATAATAATAAAAATATATTCCTTTTGTCTTTTTATGATACCGTATTTCTTTAGAAGTTAGCTAATAAAAAACATTAATCAGTATTAAGTCAATAGTAACATCCAAAATTCATCTTAATACATTTAATAAATTGTTAAAATTATGAATTATATAAAATATGCTTGACCAATTTTAGAGTCTAAAATTTTGGATGGAGGTTTAGTAATTAAACATTATATTTCCTAAAAAATATACAGTATCTCTTAATTTTACATTAAAAATGTTTTTATTTCTTAATTACAACCGAATATTAATGATAACAAGCATGATTATAAAAATTAAATCACATGTATTATAACTTATCCCATAAATATAAACTTGCATTAATCTACATCAATGTTAACATAAAACATAAAATCGCTGACCAATTTCAAGGCCACCAATACTATCCCATAATCATATATTTGACATTATTATCACAAAACTGACACATATTTGGGGTTATCAACTTTTAATCATATATTCTCCAAAAATATTGTAATGACCCAAAATTTTTAATGAATTTTTGTTTCCTAATTTGGTGTGTTATTTTAGTTTATACTCAAAAAAACTATATTCATTAATTAATGATGTGAGTATAATTAAAATAACACCATTGAGTTTTGACTGTTATATGACCGTTGGAAACTAAATGCGGCGATTTTTCTCTCCAAATACAAGTGATCTTGGTTAATTAATACAGAAAAATGATTCGATGGCCTCATCCAGTAGTCTCGGGCCGATCGAAGCACATCTGATGAAACTTGGGAAGGAGGTAACACCACTAGGCTTTCCTCGGGATTAAACCCAAGCAGAACTTCATCATGTGATGCTGGAGTGGAATCTCTTTAGAGAGAAGTACAAGCTTATATAAATCACTACTGGGGAAATGATGGCCGAGCCACCCTCGGATTCTCTCACCTTAGCACACCTTACACTTTGGTCCTATACTAGGGTTATAAGGGGCTATGTAATGAGACTGTAACTACTTTATGTAATCGTTTGAGATAAATAGAATCATTATTTCATCATATGGTAAAGTTTGTGTTTTTTATATTTTCGAATTAATATAGGATGTATATTCATGAATTTTGGAAAAAATGGGATATTTTAAAGTATTTATGTAAACCTTAAATTGTTAATTATGTGTAATGAGTTTCAAAAAATGGTCTTCTAATAATGTGTTCAGTAAGAAATTTATAATCTAATAAGATGAACTTATGTTTTTTGCGAATAGTAAATTATGAATAGTGATTTTACACTTAGGATTAGTAATGTGACCAAATGGATTAGTAATCTCATTTAATGAAAGTATTAATCTATTTTAGGAACCTTGATTAAGTAATATGATTCAATAAAATAGGTAAATAACTGTTTCAGAAATTATTAGTCTAGTACTAGTTTTTTCGAATGAATAGTGCTTTGTAGTTAAAAACTAAATTAAAAATGTTTAGAAAAGTATTTTTAAAAATTGGTGTTCTTTTATGAATTCAGAGCATCGATATAAGGTTATGGTGACATTTTCGGATTTTTCTGAAAAAAATGAATTTTTGGTGAATAGTGAAAATACAGTTTTTTGTTTCATGTGTTTAATGACATCATTAAGGATGTGATAATTATTTAATCTTTTTGGGTTACTTATGAATAGTAAGATAAGGTATAAGGTGTCGCAAGTGGCCAATACCATGGACACGCCCATGGTTTTGCCAATATCAATGATGAGGTGTCCCTTGGCGATTAATGACTTTTCCCCTCACTTCTTCTATAAATACCTAGCCATTCTCTCATTAATTTCATTTCCAAATACACCCCAATGATGTTCAGGTATCTTTACCTCCCAATTAGTCCTCCCAATGAGCCCTCAAGCCTCCCAATGTCCCTACCTTCAAGCTTTCAAAGTAACTCTTCCATGTAAGTGATCCTAGCACCCTCCCCTTTTAAGTCGTGACTTCTTCTATGTTGTGTCTTCTAATAATCATATATTTATGTTGAGGGTATGTTATTAAATGTAATAATTTCTTTCAATTTCATGTCTAATTGTTTAGAGACCCTTTCCTCTCTCATCAATTTACTTTCTGAATTTTTAAGTGACGCTGTTAGGCTGTCCAATTTTTCGTAAAAGAAACTGCATCTTCTGTTTTCTTTCATGTTTCCTTCTTATGTGGTATGTCATCAAAATATCCATACCATGACCTTATTCAGTACCCATACTGTATTATTAGTTATTTATGAGTGGGTGACCCTTTTCCCTTCTTTTTTCAATGTTTTCTAAAACAATGTTATATAGTCGTTTTGCTAAAAACTTTCGTCTCCAAGTTTCTATCTCTTTCTCTCAAGAGATTATATTGTTTTTTAATGTGAATACCCTGACCAATTTCACTTACATGGGTGTTCATAAATATATAAAGATGATATATTTGATTCTGAAATTGACATACATATAACCCTCACTCTCTTTCCATGAGTTATAAATGAAAAAATGATCTTATATTTAAGCTCTTTTTAAAAGTCACTATTTTGACATGAAACCCATTTATTTGATTCCATTTGGGTTATTTATGAAATGTTTGACTATGATCTATGTGGATCACATGAATGTAAATACATATTAATGGTTCACCCTGATATCGCTCCAATGCATTGGGTAAAGAATGAATATCTAGAGACGACAAGTTTTACAATACATTGGTGAATAACCTTGGTAATTTTTTTGAAAATTGGGGGATGGTACTTGGTGATATGTTCATGAATGTCTAAATGAAATGTTGTAGCCACATATTCTTATTATGATTCAGGTTCCTTTCATTATGATATTTATACTCTTCCATTTCTTATGTCTTCATGTTTTTATTCAAGTTCTTATTGATATCACAAGTACATTGACTCTCTTGTTTACCATTACTAAGCCTTCTGCTCACCCTTTCCTTTGATGACTATCTCTAGGATATGAGATTTAGTATGTGTACATAGGAAGAAACTATGATAATGCTTTCGAAGTTGTTTAAAAGAATGTTTTATATTGTTCTCAAGTTTTATGTTCCTGATTTCCAAGACACTAGACTTTAAAGATCCTCTGTTGTAAAATGTAATGAAATGTTATATAACAAAAAGGCCGGATGTTATAGTTGGTATCAAATGATAGTCTATTTCTTTATGGAAATTTGGCTATGAAAACTTTATGAAGAACCTTATAGAAATTTTTAAATATAAGGAAAACTTCTTGGTCTTTTTTTGAGTATTGAGTAAGTGGTTTATCAATCAAATACATCCATGTCTGGATACGAGCTGGTAGAGGCGACTTTGGCATTGATGTACATTGGGGTGAAACTAGAAAACACCGCATTGAGCTAGACTCGAATGTGAACTGGTGCACAACAATGGGCCTTGCGGTACTCTTGGTTACAACACTCCCAGGGGATACGTTTGGTTAATCATAAGCTTTTTATGAATGATTATGAAGGAATTATAGAGATATATAATTATTTAAGAAAGAATTTTTATGATATAGAATCATTTATAGTTAAAATACTGGTAAATGAATCATGTTTCTCACTAAGATTTTATTCTTTTTGAAAATGGAAGGCAATAGGAGGAGCCGTGAAAATGGTGACCGCAATGGACCATGCGCTGACGGCCCTCCGATGGAAGCCGGAATGGAAACATTCATGCAAATAATGAACCAACTGACTCATGTTATGTGTATTAACTTGAATCATGCTGAGAGGCCGATATCACCATGATGGGAAAAACCTTCTTGTTGAATCCATTATGAAACAACAACCACCAACCATTAGTGGATCTACTGACCCATGGATTATTTAGAAATGAATTAGCTCTATAGAGAAGATCTTTTTTGTGCTACGTTGTTTAGAGTAAGAGAAGGTCACCCTGTCTATCTATCGCTTAGTGGGAGAAGCTGATCAGCGGTGGGAACTGATCAACAAACACGAGGAAAAGAGTGGAAGTTGAAGCTATGGAGTGGGAAGAGTTTTGATCGATCTTTTTCAGGAAGTATTTCTCGCGTTCAATGAGAACAAGAATGGGGAGGGAGTTTCTCAAGATGAAGTAGAAAGATAATGAATCTGTGGGAAGCTACAAGATGAACTTCACAAGAATTTCACTATATACCTCTTTCTTTTTCATGGATCCAAATTCCATGGTTGATAGATTCTTCTGTGGACTGAGACCTCATCTATGGAAGAATCTAGCCAACCGAGATTATTATAGCTACGAGGAGACTCTCCGAAGTGTGATGAAAGTCGAGCAAGAGTTTGGTGAGACGTAGTGGTCTCATAAATCCAACAATAAGAAAAGATCGATAGAGCCCAGATTAGGGAAGAATTTTGATCTGGGAATAAGATGAAAGAAAGTGGAACTTCCCACATATAATAAATGTGGGAAGAAGCATTTGGGGAACTACCTCCTTAGGAGTGGGAAGTGCTACATGTGTGGAAGAGATGGCCATATTGCGATGAATTTTCATGGTGAGGTGAAACCTCAGCTTCTAAACACAAATGACAAGGGGAAGATAGTGCAGGCCCTACCTGAGGTCTAGTGATTCAAGTGTGGACAATGGGGGAACTTTGCCGATCACTATCCAAATCCGAGGGCAGTAGAGGGGAACCACTATCTGCCTCAGTAGATGCCAAGAGATCAAGGTCGTGCTATTTCTATCGCGACAATTGAAGTCAGGGCTCCAAATGATGTGATAGCATTTACTCTTGTTGTCCTTTCAAAGCTAAAAAGTACTTTTTTTATTACGGGTCTACGCATTCCTTTATTTCCTCTATGTTTGCAAGGAATTTAGAATCAACCCCAGAATTTCTAAAAGTAGTGTTGTCGGTCAAGACTCTTAATGGGACTATCCAATAATCATCAGTGTTTAGAAACTCTAGTATTTACCTTAGTGAGCACAATCTTATCGCAAATATAGAAGTCATTCCCATGCTGAAATTCGACATTATACTCGCGATGGACTGGCACTCAAAGTATAATGCTAAGATCAATTGCAGAAGCAGGGAAATCTCTGTAGTCTTGAATGGAAAACCTATAGTGATCTAAAATTGAGAGATATCTAAACCACATATTTGTCAAAAAAAAACCTTATATCCTTCTTTATAATGTTTATCTGTGAAGAAGAAGAATGAGTTGAGAGTCTTTTGATAGAAAATGTCCCCATTGTCCAAGAATATGTTGATGTATTTCCGGAGGAGTTTCCTGGACCTCCCCCAGAAAGAGAGGTAGAGTTCTCTATCGAACACATACCTATATCTCTTCTGATATCAAAGACCCCATATATGATGGAAAATTTGGAGCTAGAAGAATTAAAGAAATGAATCCAAGTTCTTTTGGAGAAGTGGTTTATTTGGCCAAGTGTGTCTCCTTAAGGAGTACCTGTTCTCATTGTGATGAAGAAGGATGGATCGATGCGGCTATGCATTTACTATAGTGAACTGAATGGGATCACATTGAAGAACAAATAACCACTTCCATGAATTGATGAATTATTTGACCAACTTCATGGGGCTCAATTGTTATCTGAGATTTATCTTTGATTTGGTTATCACCAATTGAGGGTGAAGAAAGAAGATATTCCAAAAACTGCCTTCCGACCAAAATATGGGCATTATGAGTTTGTTGTTATGCCCTTCGGACTGACTAATGCACCTGCAATTTTTATGGATTTGTTGAAGAGAGTCATTAATGACAACCTTGATAACATTGTGGTAGTTTTTATTAATGATATTCAGATATATTCCCAAAGTGGTGAGGATCATGAGGATCATCTAAAGGCTATTTTACAAACACTACGGAATGAGATGTTTTTTTAGAAATTTCGATAAATGTGAATTCTGGTTACAACAAGTTTCTTTCTTGGGGCACATTGTAACCAATGAAGGAATAACAGTTGAACCTACAAAGGCAAAAGTTGTAGAGGAGTGGCCTGAACCTATAACAATAACTGAGATTCATAGTTTTCTTGGATAAACAAGATATTATAGAAGGTTTATGAAAAACTTTTTCCAACTTTCTAATCTATTAACCAAGTTAACTCGCAAAGGGTTTAAGTTCATCTGGAAAAAGGAGTGTGAGGATTGTTTCCAAGTGATGAAGAAGAGATTGGTTACTGTACTTGTGTTAACTCTTCTCCCATGTGGAGAAAGATTTGTCATTTTTAGTGATGAATCTCTAAAAGGGCATGGGTGTGTCCGCATGCAAAATTACAAGGTCATTGCTTATGCATCTCGACAATTGAATATTCATGAGAAGAATTATCTTACACATGATCTGGAGCTGGCTGTAGTCATTTTTGATATGAAGATATGGAGGCACTATCTTTATGGGGAGAAATGTGATATATACACAGACCATCAAAGTGTGAAGTATATTTTCACACAAAAGGAATTGAACATGAGACAAAGGAGATGGTTGGAACTTCATAAAGACTATGATTGTTCAATTCATTATCACCCTCGAAGAGCAAACAAAGTTGCTGATGCATTATGTAGGAAATACCCAGTTTTTCTTTCCATGATGAGGATTCAAAAAGATCATTTTATCAATGACCTAGTAATGATGGACATGGGAATTATAAAGAAAGGGACATCATCAACCCTAACCCAAACTATTTCTCAACCGTCATTACTAGAGAAGATCAAGATGGGTCACAAAGAAGATCCTTTGTTACAAGAGATGTTTGAGGCTGTAAAGGATGGAATGTTTCTTGGGTTCCATATTGATCAACAAGGTGTACTGAGATTTCTTAGAAGACTATGTGTTCCATGTATTCCAGAAATAAAGAAGGAGTTGATGGATGATGCTCATAGCTCTACTTTCTCTATACATCCTTGAAGCACAAAAATGTACTGGGACCTTCGTGATCATTATTGGTGGGATAATAAGAAATGGAAGATTGATGACTACACTTCAAGGTGCCTAGTATATCAAAAAGTGAAGGTATAGTGATAAATTTATAAAGGGGTATTGAAACCACTACCCATACCTGCATGGATGTGGGACAATTTAAATATGGACTTCACCACTCATCTTCCGAGAACATCTAAAGGAAACAATGTGATATGGGTTATTGTGGACCGTCTCACCAAGAATGCCCATTTTATCTCTATCTGGGAAGATTTCTCTCTTGATCAAATTTCCATGATTTACATGAAGGAAGTGGTAAGGATGCATAGAGTTCCACATTCTATCATATCTGATAGTGATCCAAGGTTCACATCAAAATTCTAGAGAAGTATTCAACATGCTCTGATCACTGAATTGAATCTCGGTACGGCCTATCACCCCCAAACCGATGGCCAATCTAAAAACACTATTCAAACACTTGAGGACATGCTGAGAAAGTGCTCAATAGAATTTAAGGGTGGATGGGAACAACATCTCCCTTTAGTTGTGTTATATTACAACAACAGCTTCCACTCCAGTATTCAAATGGCACCTTATGAAGCACTATATGGGTAGCGATGTAGAAATCCTATTTGTTGGGATGAAGCTGGTGAGAGAATGCTTATTGGGCGTGATCTTGTGCAAGGGATGACAGAAAAAGTCCATGCCATCCAACAACACATTAAGGCTACTCAAAATTGGGAAAAGAGCTATGTCGACATCCATCGAAGGGACATGGAGTTTGATTTCTATGATAAGGTCTTTCTTCTAATTTCACCTTGGAAGAGACTCGTGAGGTTTGGGAAGAAAAGGGAGCTCATCCCTAGGTACATTGGACCCTATGAAATCCTTTATTGCATGGGGGGAAGTGGCCTATCAGCTTGCACTTCTTCTAAATCTAGCACAAGTTCATGATTTCTTGCATGTATCCCTATTGAGGATGTACTTTCCTTACCCTTTACATGCACTACACCCAAAGGTGGTACAACTGGAACATGACCTCTCTTATGAGGAGCAGCTGGTGGAGATCTTGGATCGTAGAGACAAGGTTCTACGCAACAAGACTACCCACCTTGTTAAGGTGTTGTGGCGAAACCAAAAATATGAAGTAGCCATGTGGGAACTAGAGGAGTCTATGAGGCAGAAGTACGCACACTATTTCTTTTCTGAGGATTCGAGTTAAAATTTTGGGGATGAAATTTCGTAAAAGGGGAAGAATGTAACGACCCTAAATTTTGAATGAATTTTTATTTACTATTTTTTCTGTGTTATTTTAGTTTATACTCAACAAAATTATAATCATTAATTGATGATGTGAGTATAATTAAAATGAGACTATTGGGTTTCGACTGTTATATGTCAATTGGTCAATATGACCATTGGAAACAAAATGTTGCGATTATTGTATCCAAATACAAGTGATCTTGGTTAATTAATAAATGAAGAAGATTTAATGGCCTCATGCAATAGTCTTGGGCCGATTGAAGCCCATATGTCAAAACATGGGAAAGATTTAGCATCGTGTGGCTTTGCTCTGGACCAGACTAAAGCCGAACTTCATCGTGTGAAGCTGGAGCAGAATCGCCTTTGAGAGAAGTTCAAGATTATAGAAATCACTACTTGGGCAATGTTGGCCAAGCCACCCTCGGATTCTCTCAACTTAGCACACCGTACACTGAGGTTGTATGTTTGGGTTATAAGGGCCTCTGTAATGAGACTGTAGCAACTTTGTGTAATCCTTAGAGATAAATAAAATTGTGATTTCTTCCTATGGTAATGTTTGTGTTTTTTTCAGATGTTCAAATAAATATAGGATTTATATTGATGAATTTTGGAAAAAGGGGATATTTTAAAATATTTATGTAAACCTTAAATAATTAATTATGTGTAATGATTTTAAAAAAATGGTCTTCTAGAAATGTGTTCCGTAAGAAATTTAGAATCTAATAAGATCAACTTAATTTTTTGTAAATAGTAAATTATGAATAGTGATTTTATGCTTTGGATTAGTAATGTGAACAAATGGATTAGTAATCTCACTTAAATAATGTATTAATATTATTTTGGAACCTTTATTAAGTAATTTTATTCTATAAAATATGTAAATAACTATTTTAGAAATTATTATTCTAGTACTAGTTTTTTTGGGTGGATAGTGTTTTTAATTAAAAATTAAATTAAAAATATTTGTATTTTTTTTATAAAATGGATTTCATTTTTAAATTCAGACCATCGATATTAGGTTAAGGTGATTTTTGGGGATTTTTCTGAAAAAATGAATTTTCGGTGAATAGTGAAAATACATTTTTTTAGTTTCGGGTGTTTAATGTCATCATTAAGGATGTAATAATTATGTAATATTTATGTTCGACTTATGAATAGTGATATAAGTTATGAGGTTTCCCAAGTGTCCAATACCATGGGAAAATACCATGGGCAAGGCCCATGGTTTTTCCAATACCACCATTGAGATGTCCCTTGGCCATTAATGACTTGTCCCCTCACTTCTCCAATAAATACCAATCCATTAACTGATTATTTTTATTTCAATATCCTCCCCAAATAAGTTCTGGTCTCTTTACCTCACAAGGAGTCCTCCCAAGGTGCACTCAAGCCTCCCAAGGTCCCGACCTTCAAGCTTTCAAAGTCACTCTTCAAGGTAAGGGATCCCTGCACCCTCCTCTTTTAGGTCACAACTTTCATTAGGTTGTGTCTTCTAATTTTCATATATTTATGTTGTGTGTATGTTTTTATATGTTTTAATTTCATTTCATTTCATTTCTAATTGTTTAGAGACCCTTTATTCTCTCATCAATTTATTATCAGAATTTTTAATTGACGTTGTTAGGCTGCCGAAATTTTCATAAAAGAAGCTGCATCATATCTTTTCTTTCAAATTTTCTTTTCATCTGGTATGTCATTAAAATATCCATACAATGATCTTAATCAGTACCCATACTGTATTATAAGTTATTTATGAGGGGGTGAACCTTGTATTCTCTCTTTTCAATGTTTTCTAAAACCATGTTATATAGCCGTTATGCTGCAGAAATTTTGTCTCAAAGTTTCTATCTCGTTCTCTCAAGAGATTCTAATGTTTGTTTATGTTAATTCCCTGACATATTTCGATTCCATGGGTGTTCATAAATATATAAAGATGATATATTTTATTCTGGAATTGACATACATATAACCATCTCTCCATTTTCATGGGTTATAAATGACATAATGATATTATTTTTAAGCTCTTTTTCAACGTTACGATTTAGACATGAAACCCATTTCTATGATTCCATTTGGGTTATTTATGAAATGATTAATTATAATCTATTTGGATAACATGAATGTAAATAAATATTAAAGGATCATGCTGATATCCATCCAATGCAATGGGTAAATAATTAATCACTAGAGATGATATGTTTTACGATACCTTGGTGAAGAAATTTGGTAATTTTTATGACACCTTGGGGATAGACCTTGGTGATATGTTCAGGAATGCCTAAATGAAATGTTGTAGCCATATATTCAAGTTATTATTAAAGTTATTTTCATTATTATATTCCTATTCTTCTATTGCTCATGTCTTCATGTTTTTATTCGTGTTCTTATTGATATCACAAGTACATTGACTCCCTTGTTTACCCTTACAGAGCCATATGCTAACCCTTTCCTTTGATGTGTGTCTCTAGAATATGAGATGCAGTAAATGTAAATATGATGAACCTATGATGAAGCCTTATAAGTGGTTTAGAATAATGTTTTATGTTGTTCTCATGTTTTATGTTCTTGATTTCCATGACACTAGACTTTAAAGATCCTCTGTTTGTAAAATGTAATGAAATGTTATGTAATAAAATGGCCGGATGTTAGAAATATCAACATTCTACTGAATCAATTTTCCTGGTACCATTCAATACATTCCTTATGATACTTAAAAATTTTTGATGTATCAAACGTTATTATGTACAATTTAAAATTACAATAAGGTAAATTTATTAAAATAGGGATGAATATAACACCCCATGATTTTACGATGTATATATTTTTAAATTTAATTTCTTCAACAACATAGGTTTCATATAACACCAATCATTGAGAGACATGTTGAAGAATGATCTTTAATTAATATACACTATCACTCTTAGGTACAAGGTATTCCATATTAAACATCTGGGAAACCATTTAATGCAGTTACATGGTTTAAAAGTGTAACGACCCAAAGTTTTTTCAATAGAAAATCCCTTCCTATATCTATGTCATAAAAACACAAAATAATGAACTACTAAGTGATAAGTGACCTTTAAACATAATTTTGTCACCCCTATGTTTGGAATTTTAAAAATCCGACATACATGGTTGTGTTCAAGACAGTTTTTGGAGTCTAATGAAACAAAAATAATTTTTGGTGAATAGTAACCAACCCTTATGAATAGTAACCTACCCTTATTAATAGTAATATGACCCTTATGAATAGTAAATAAGAGTAACATTACCTATGAATAATAAAATAAAATTAAGACATCGTAGAAAGTGACAATTTTACCTTAGTAAACGTTTTTGGTATTTTATAAGTCATAAATAATTAATTATAATTAATTAATTAATTTAAAAGAAAATTTATTTTCCTGAAATATATTCATAAATTATTGAATCAATTTATAATAGTTTTTAGATAATTTTATAAGACCCTACATAATTTTTAAAAGAACCACAAAATCAGTTTTAATTTTAAAAACTGTTTTTTATGTAAATTATGAATTTAATTAAATATTAAATTAATAATATTTAGAAAATTATTTTTGAAA
The DNA here is from genome assembly GCA_963277665.1 of Viscum album. Taxonomy (NCBI): domain Eukaryota; kingdom Viridiplantae; phylum Streptophyta; class Magnoliopsida; order Santalales; family Viscaceae; genus Viscum; species Viscum album. The sequence goes on from CAUJRU010003527.1 coordinate 34,820, forward strand.
AATGGACATAATTTTTGGATTCTACACGTCGAAAAATGGTAGGGGTAAATTTGTGGGTTTATTCTGAAATACTTCAATTTTCGGGTGAATAGTAAATAAAAACAGTTTTTCGAATAATCGGTGTACACTAAATTGCATCATTAATGATGTAATGATGACATAAACATTCTAGAACTTTAGTTTCGGCCAAAACATATTAAATTTCATAAATGGTTTCTTAAAACACAATAAATCCAATTCTCAAACCTAAAATGAACTTTCAAAACCCAAAAGTGAAAAAGTGATTTCTTAAAGTGTCTTTTTCTCTTTATTTCACATTCCTTTTAATAAATTAATGAATTCGAATTATAAAGAAGAGTTAAAGCCTAAAACGAATTTTATTATATTAATATATGATTTAGGATGTCAAAAAACTACTATTACAAGTCTAACTTATGATATAATATTTTATTTAATATTTTATGCCAAAAACACCTCCCTCCTCATGTATAAATAAGCCCTCCCCCTCCTCTTGCCAAACCACACCTCTCAAGGTTCAAGAATTGTCTAATCTCTGCCCAATCATCTTCCCTAGACTCTCCCCCATGTCCAAGATCTTCTGGTCTCATTAAAAGACCAAGATTAGGCCTTTAAGGAGGTTCTCAAGAGGAGGATCCAAAAGGTGATTTCTCTCTCTCCTCTCCTTTAATTTCCTTTCAAGTTCAAGTTCCATTCTTGATCTCTCCGTACCTATCTTCATCCAAATTGTTCTATAAATCCAGTATTACATATATACTGTAATATTATGATTCTAATGTTATATTATATCACCCCACACCCTTTCCCTCTTCCATTTATTTTATTAAAGAGAACGTTGTTCATGTGGTGATAATTTATCACCTTCAAAAACGACATGTTCTCTTCTTTCATTTCTACATTCAATCTGGTCATGAAACCATTTTTATGGTTGAACGAGAATATGTTATATTTTTTATGTTCTATTTTAAGTTCTGGAAATAACCTATGGCCATGTTACTAAGTGAAAAGTTAAAATGAGTTGGTTGTGATCCAAAAACCGCTCAAATTAACCCAAATAACCATCAATTAATTCTTATCTAATGATTCAGACACATGGATATAATATAACTCATTATAAAATCATTAAAGCTTCTGTAATATCATTAATTACATGTAATATCAGTTATGGATGTTTACCCATTAGCTACCCAAACATCAAATTATGAATACAAGTGGACCGCTCAAGAAAACCATGAAAACGAACATCCCCGAACAATGTTTTTAAACTCTATAAGTCATCCAAAGGTACATAATATGAAATAATGAAACCATAATGAATAATATTAATTTATAAAAGGTTATGTAATTTTTAATTAATTGATATAATTTCATTATACAGGGCATTAAAGAGAAGGGGGCATTCGAAGTACAAGGTAAGGGGAAATCTCGAACCCAATTTTCTTCCTTCGGGTTCTCCCTTTTTCACTCCATTTCTGATATGGTTACTCCTCAAAGATCATTTGTTCATCTTTTACTTTACTTTTCTGGGATATACATGTTTGTCACTGGTTTTTTATGTCCATCAAAATTTTTTCCAAAAGAACTCTTCTTTCATGATCTCACATTTTACCTCTCATTCAAGATTGATGGTTCTTGTTTCAAGTATGTTGTTCCCTCTTTCTTTTGGGAACCCAAAGCTTATGAATGTGTTATTATGAGATGAAACCCATTACTTTCCATGGGTTATTTATGTACATGTTTTATATGTGTTCTATGTGGCAAGCATGATAATGACAATGTTATGATGTGACGGGTGCGCCCGGAATTATATAGCGCAACATGAATGTTTAAATGTGACGGGTGCGCCCGGAATTATATAGCGCTCCAATGCATTGGGTAAAGTGATGAGTCTCATGAGTAAATGTGAAATGATGCGTGAACATGATGCTAGATTTGTTCACTAGTATGTGTGGTAGTTAACCACAAAGACATAATGTTTCATTTTTATGCATTGCCACATATCAAGATTTTCATTTATGCTCCTCTCATGTTCATGATCTTTTGCCTATGTCATGATTATGCTCACCCCATGTTATATTGTTCTTAACTATCCTCTTACTGGGATTTTAGCTCACCCCTTTTGATGTATATCCTCAGGTGGCTACATGTACTAAGGAGAGGGAAAGTGCTACTAAGAATCTAGAGAAGATGATATTAAATAAATGTTTATGGTTGATGTTTTATTTGTCATGTATGGTCCAAGTTTTCCCAAGACACTAAACCTCTGGATCCTCCATGTGTAATACTATTATGTTGTTTATCTTTGAAATAATGCAATAGTAATGTAAGAAAATGTTCGGGTCACTATAGTTGGTATCAGAGGAAAGGTTTAGTTAATTTGGGAATTAGGATTAGTGAACCCTAAAGAAAACCTCTAGCATGAGACTAAGTACAAATATTCACACAAGGATATTTACCTAGGGATACCATATGTTATGTTTTAGGTATAATTGTTTAAATTAATAAGTTATCCCTAACTTGTTTACTTATGTTTTGTTCTAACCTTTTCTATTTTAGAAAATGGTGGGAACCAGGAGGAATCAGGCCAACAAATCTTGCGAAGGCCAATGCAGTGATTGCCCGAACGACATCCCCAATGATTTTGGAGGTGGAGTTCAAAACATCATGGCGATACTTACCCAATTATCTTGGGTTATGAATAATAACCATAATAATCGGTAACGTCCTCCTTCACCAAAGAGGGAGCATCTAGCTATCCAATGTTTTATGCGGCAACGACCACCGACATTTTGTGGATCTTCTGATCCGCTAGTTGCGGAACAGTGGGTCAACTCCATGGAGAAGATCTTTTCTGTTCTTCACTGTTCCGAGGCGGTGAAGGTGACTCTAGCCGTTTATCGTCTAGATGGAGAAGCTGATCAATGGTGGGATTTGATTAAGAACACCAAGCCAAGGGAGGAAATTGAAGAGATGGAATGGGAATACATTAAGATTATTTTTCTTAATAAGTACTTCCCATGAACTCTTCACACAAAGATGGAGAGAGAATTCATAGAGCTCAAGAAAAAAGAAGGAGAATCTGTCACAACCTATGAAGCGATTTTCACAAGGCTCGCAAGGTATACATCGGGTTTTGTTATCAACAATGATAGGAAAATTGATAGATTCTTTAGTAGATTAAAACCACATCTTCGAAAGGATCTTGCAATTCGAGACTTTGGGAGTTATGAAGAAGTTGTTCGGTGTGCTCTCAAAGTGGAGATAGAGTTTGGAGAATGGTCCCATGGCTATGGTGACAAGAAAAGAAAGATGGATTTTCAAGCTGGTGGATCTAGTGACAAAGATGGGAAGAAAACACAATGACCCACATGCCGAAAATGTGGGGAGTTACACAATGGGAACTGCCTCAAAAGGGCCGGGTAAATGCTTCATGTGTGGGAAAGAAGGACGCCTAGCTCACGAGTGTCGAAGAGACATTAAAATGAAGGATAATGTAGCCGATGAAAGGAGAGAACCACTCGTGGTTCAATGCTACAACTGTAAGGAGCTAGGGCACTATTCAAACCAGTGCACTAAACCTCGAGCTCTCGAGGGTAATCAGCGCCAAAAACCACCAAAGCCAAAGGAACAAGGGAAGGCTTATGCCATCACTACCGCGGAGGTGGAACATGATAATGAAGTCGTACAAGGTACACTTCCTATTCAGTCAAGAATGGAAAAAGTCTTATTTGATTCTGGTTCTACGCATTCCTTTATATCTTGCAAGTTTGATAGAACTATAGAATCGAAGCCCCAAAACCTTGAAGTAGAGATATCTGTAAAAACACCAAGTGGTGTATTCATTGCAACCCAAGTGTTTGATTCTTCTCCTGTTGACGTATGTGGGAAGATTCGTCCGGCGAATCTCGTAATACTTCCCTTGGCGGAATTTGACGCTATAATGGGAATGGATTGGCTCTCTTTATATAGAGCGCATATCAACTGTCAGGAAAAGGAAATATATTTTCATATTCCGAACCATCCCATGCTCCTCTACAAATGCAAGGAAGATCATGATTATCCTTTGAAAAATCCTTTAATGGTGTGGGTGATGATTCCCTATGAAGAATCATACCTCGCCCAAATGGTTGAGTCGAAGGAAGGTGCCAACCTTGAGGAAATGACCATCGTAAGGGAATACAACGATGTATTTCCCAAAGAGTTACCCGGAATTCCCCCGGATCGTGAGGTAGAGTTCTCAATTGAACTCATACCCGGAGCTACTCCTATCTCAAAGTGCCTCTATAGGATGGCTCCTATCGAACTGGAGGAGTTAAAGAAGCAGCTGCAAGAGAATCTGGACAAAGGGTTCATACGCCCTAGTGCATCACCTTGGGGTGCACCAGTGCTCTTTGTAAAGAAGAAGGATGGAACCATGCGGCTGTGTATCGATTATCGGGAACTCAACAAGATCACCATAAAGAACAAGTATCTTCTCCCAAGGATTGATGACTTGTTCGACTAGTTAAGAGGAGCTCAATACTTCTCAAAGGTGGATCTTCGTTTCGGATATCATCAAGTAAAGGTGAAGAAGGAAGATATTCAGAAGACTGCCTTCCGTACAAGGTATGGGCACTATGAGTTTTTGGTGATGCCCTTCGGACTTACTAATTCCCCTGAAATCTTCATGGATTTGATGAATAGAGTCTTTAGACATTACCTCGACAAATTTGTGGTAGTGTTTATTGATGATATTCTCATCTACTCCAAGAGCAAGGAGGAACATGAAGAACATCTAAGACTTGTGTTGGCGACATTGAGAAAGGAGAAGTTGTACGCCAAGTTCAGCAAGTGTGACTTTTGGATGAATCAATTCACGTTCTTGGGACATGTGATCACAAGCGAGGGAATTTCTGTGGACCCTTCAAAGACAAAGGCGATTGAAGAATGGCCCAGGCCCTCTAGTGTCACAGAAATCCGTAGTTTTCTTGGATTAGGTGGGTACTACCGACGTTTTGTGAGAAACTTCTCACGATTGTCAAGCCCGCTAACTAAGTTAACAAGAAAAGGGGTAAAGTATGTCTGGACGGATGAATGTGAGGGAAACTTCAAGGAGCTATAGAGAAGGCTGATCACTGCACATGTACTCCCACTACCGAAAAGTGGAGAAGGTTTTGTGATATACAGTGATGATTGAATGAAAGGCTTGGGTTGTGTACTCATGCAAAATGATAATGTGATAGCCTACGCCTCACGACAGTTGAAGATCCATGAGCAGAACTACCCGACGCAAGATCTAGAGCTGGCAGCCATGATTTTTGCCTTGAAAATCTGGCGGCACTACCTTTATGGTGAGAAGTGTGACATATACACCGACCACAAGAGCCTAAAGTATATATTCACACAAAAGGAGCTCAACATGCGTCAAAGGAGATGGTTAGAGCTAATCAAGGATTACGATTGCCCTATTCACTATCATCCAGGAAAGGAGAACAAGGTAGCTGATGCTCTAAGCAAGAAAGAACCTGCTACTCTATCCATGTTGAGGATTGAGAAAGACCCTATCTTCTTGGATATGAAAAGGATGGATTTGGGAATCATAAGGGCAGGGGATACATCCTACCTTGCCCAAATGATTGCGCAACCATCCATTCAACAAAAGATTAAGGAAGCACAAAGGGATGATGTGGAGATACAAAAGAGGGTGGATGCAGTAAAGGAAGGTAAGCTGCAAGAGTTCCATATAGACGATGATGGTGTGATTTGGTTTGGAACGCGGCTTTGTGTGCCTTCATCACCCGGAATAAAGAAGGAACTATTGGATAATGCACATAGCTCAACTTTCTCTATTCATCCTGGAAGTACCAAGATGTATCGTGATCTCCGAGAACACTTCTGGTGGGATAACATGAAGAAGGAGATTGCGGAATATATATCAAAGTGCTTGGTATGTCAGCAAGTTAAAGCTGAGCGGCAAAGGTCCAAAGGTATGATGCAGCCATTGCCTATACCCATGTGGAAATGGGAAAATGTTACTATGGACTTTGTCACGGGTCTCCTGAAGACATCAAGAGGGAATAATGCGATATGGGTTGTGGTTGATCGACTCACCAAGACTCCCCATTTTATCGCTATTCAGGAAGACATTTCACTTGAACAACTTGCAAGGATATATGTGAAGGAAGTAGTGAGACTTCACGTTGTTCCGCTCTCGATTGTCTCTGACCGTGATCCATGGTTCACTTCTAAATTCTGGAGGAGCCTTCAACATGCTTTGAGTGCTGAATTAAATTTCAGCACGGCCTATCACCCCCAAACTGATGGCCAGTCTGAAAGGACAATTCATACACTTGAAGATATGCTAAGATCATGCTCTCTTGAATTCAAAGGTGGATGGGATCAACACCTTCCATTGGTTGAGTTCTCATACAATAATAGCTTCCACTCGAGCATTCAGATGGCTCCGTATGAAGATCTTTATGGAAAGCGATGTAGAACTCCAACCTGTTGGGATGAAGTTGGAGAATGAAAGCTACTTGGTCCCGACCTTGTTCAAGATATGATAGAAAAGGTTCAGGTCATCCAGAAACACATCGAAGCTGCTCAAATTCGGCAAAAGAGCTATGCTGACAACCGTCGAAGGGACTTGGAGTTTGACGTTGGAGAGAAAGTCTTTCTTCGAATATCTCCATGGAAGAGAGTCATGAGATTTGGGAAGAAAGGGAATCTTAACCAAAGGTACATTGGCCCCTTTGAAATCCTTGATCGAATAGGAGTCGTGGCCTATCGTCTGGCACTTCCAC
>CAUJRU010003528.1:0-41541 GCA_963277665.1 Viscum album
ATAGAACCATTGAGAAAATCACGATAATGAGAGTGATTTTCTTCTCATATAAATTTATTTAGGATCTATATAAGGAATTTAAGACTATTAAAAAATACCATTTTAATCTAAAAAAGGTCTCTATAGGTTCACAACGATGTTCAAACCATAAATTTTTGAATGGGATAGAGTTAAATACATAGGATGAAATAATTTTCTCATTTTTCATTTTCACTGATTTCATTACTTCCAGGATGTATGGTGGTGTCTAAAGAGTTATTTAAAAAATTCATAATATGAATGAATACATAGAAACAAAATTAAAAATTAAATTTTCTATCCTTGAATGAATTACTAGTCTTGTCTTCATAACATCATTTCCGGGATCAACCTTAGCAATTGTGATGGGCTAAGGTCCACCTTACTACCTTGGAGGTTTTTGGTTTTGATTGTATCTAACAATACATATCATAGGGAATGGGTTTTAATAATTCCCATGTCCCTTTAAATTTAATCTTTGTACAATTTTTTGGGGTATGAATGGTGAATTCCTTTACTTCATCAGATTGGTGGGTTTATTCCTTCGACAATCTCTAGCTAGGTACCCTTCTCTCCCATGCCTAAATCATTTCTTCAAACATTTCATTAAATTCTTTAAAAATTCTCCCCACACTTATTAAAAGTTGAATGTTTGTATTTCCATCAAACCTTGTATTTTTTAATCATTCTATTGAAAGGAAACTCTATTTTAAACTTAATATCATTTTGAACACCTTGAGATTTTTTAGTTTTCAAGTTTGACATTAAGGGAACATAGTAAAATTTTATCGTAGATGTTATGGTCCATTAATGGCCATGATTGTTCATAGATTCATCTTCATCCCTGTAATGAAGTGTTAAAATTTATATTTTTATGGGTTATGTAAAATCTATAGGAATATTTTTCATGTCTTTTGAAGTAGGAATCATATTTCATAAGGGATTTATAATTGTTTACACTGAGTTAATGGAAGTCCATATCTATTTTTAGTCATAGAGCATCAGGAAAATGTTTATCAAAATTGTTTTTATTGTAATTCCTCCCAAATAATCACTTCAATATCCCCTATTATCATTATATTTTTTTACCAAAATCCATCATTTATTATCTTACCCTTCCATATGATAACTATTCACTATGAATTTCTCTTACACATAGCATTTATGGATGGATGATAACTTTACAATGGATTTGATCCATTATTTCATGTTTAATGGATTATATGATCCACTGAAAGTCAAATACCTCTGTCATATAAAGGTTTCAATTTAATCTTATCCTTTCTTTGAGGCATTAATGCGTTCCTCCTTATTCATGTTTCATTAAAAAAAAAGAGTTTATTGAGAATGTATTGTCACATGGTTCTTGATTCCTCCCCCCATTTTGAAAGGAATATTATTTGGGTAGCCATTATATTATTATTCACATTGTTTCTTGACATGTTCTCTCTATTTCTAACCATTAAATAAAAATAAATAGAATATTTTGGATGATTATTTTTTAACTATTAATACATAAATGGGAAACCCAAACAATTAAAGGGATAACAGATAAATAACACATATTCATTTACCTTTGAATTTTATGGTTTCAATCAATGTTATTCATAATCTATATTCTAACATAAAATATTTTTTTAATTTTTTATTCCCATAATAATGGTCCTAAAGAGTTTTAAAATTGTTCAAATCATATCACATCAGATTATCAAAAAGTTTTTTCATAATGGACCAATTTCATGCCCCTGGTAATGATCGGTTCATGCTCAATGCACCCTTTTTAGTAAAATTACTCCTAGTTACCTCTATATCAAAGCCACATCCAGTTGTTGTATCCAAATAGGGATTTATTTATTTGGAAACCACCTAATCTACATGATTCCAAAATTTGGGGATGTTTTTATATCTTACGTATTATCCTTAAAAATGTTTATATAGTTTTCTAATATTTGTCCAAAAAATAAGTTAACATTCCCTTGACACTAACTGTTACAATGCATATTTTATATAATTGTATTCATCATTTTTATATAATGGTGTAAATTATATTATACAATAATAATTCCTAGTTATTTGGAAAAGTGGTTACATATCACTTCAACTAGAAACGTGAATATAATAACATCATTAAAATTTCCATAACAATCTCCTAAAATTTAACCATTCTTCCAAAACTGAATAGGATAACTAGGGTACATACATCTGAAACGGGTGACCTATAATGCCCAATATGGGAATAATCAATGAATATCATATGGTAATATAGTAAATGTGATAAAATAGTTATATAAAGGTAACAATAGTGTTGTGATAGTCATAATATTGAACAATGATGCATGATATAACATGATAGAATATATTTAAAATGTTATTGTGAGGGAAACATAAATTATTTCATAAATATTATTCAAGGATAATTTCCAATACAACATCATATGGTGGATAGAGTCTCGGAATGGATTTGGTTTTCTCCAAAATTCCATACATGATTTATCATGAGATGAAAACATTCCCCAATGAATTGGAGTTATATCTATAAGAACCCATTATAATATGTGAATTCTCATGTGTGCCTAATAGATAATTAAACACAAGTAAATATTTCATCACATTTAAACCCAATAATTAAATGTGTGGGTAATATAAATGTATGTACCCAATAAATGAAGGATATTTATATATAGGTGAATACACTTCTGTGGAAATAGTGATGGGTATTCTCAATAAAAATGTTAGGAAAGGAAAGTCGTAAGAAAATTTTTGTTGCATAATGGGTGTAAATAATAATTCATAAGGGGGATTAATGAAATATAAAGGGGTATCTCATCAATTAGAAATCACAAGGGAAGAATGTGGGATGTGTGATAACATAACTGAACATAAAAAATTTAAAAATCCATAACATAGGGAACTCGGTTTTTCTTCTAATACTTTGAAATATTTCATTATATATTTCAAGATCCAGGCACTAAGACGAAGTTAAATTCTAAGGCCCAGTGTTCCGAGAATTAATTTTATAAAATCATTAATATATAAAAAATCTTAAACAATAATATATTCTAATATAATATAGTATAAATATTAAATGGTAGAGTAGATTAGAAATCAATGAGAACGGTTGAGTCTAGAACATGGTGTCTAACCTTGATGCGACATAAAATTGGTCAGACCAGGGCTCTCAGACACCTCACATGTTGGTGGTACATCAAGCAAGAAAATTTATTGTTAAATAAATCAACTAATTCATTTCTTGAAATAAACAACATTTTTATAAAAATATTGTGTTGGATAAGTTTCTAGGGTTATCCTCATAATCATGGAATCGCTAGTGAGGATCACATTCCTCCTAATGTTGACCGATTGGGACAAAAGATGATGTATATGTGGATCAGAGAAGTGCAGGTTGAAAAAAAGAAAGAATAACTTAATTATCATTTGAGAGCTTTTTCTACATCAACGAATGATCCATAAATGAGGTAGGAGTCACCAATTTTATTATTTATCCAATTTTTATTAAATTGATTGAGCGTATCGAGACTTTATATTGATCTGTGCCAATTGTAGCCTTTTAATTCACTCAGGTACTGAATAAATTTATTAAATTCAATTATTTTATATCCTTTGTTGGAAATTCCTGATCGTTGGCCATGAAAAATTATCTAAGGATGTTTTAAATTTTTATTGTTTTCTCCCTCGATGGTTCACATTCTTCGTCTCATGGACCCCTCAGTCCTGGTTCGACTTTTTTGGGTGGTATAGAGAACGATTGGTCCTCTAAAGCTTTAAAAAACCAAGAATCAAGGTTTGGATCAGTGAATTCTATATTAATATGGTATCGATGAATGACATGTGTAGTTTTTATGATTTCGGATAAAAAAAAAATATTGATATGTTGGCGGCATATGTGTTGAATGATGAAACCCTAGAAGAACCACATAGGCTGATTTCTGGGGAATGTATGTGGTAGAAATTGTGATATATATTGATAAAAATGTTTTGGATGGTGATATGTCCATATATGAAGTGTAAGGGCTCGATTTGATGCATAATGATCGAATGAAGAAATTATTGAAAAACACATCTACACCCTGAGTTAAAGGATGTACATGCATAATGTAGTTCCCTCAATGTCAGTGGCTTGGGTTTCAAAAAAAGATAAGGATTACACGTCATGTATCCATAATACAAAAAATGTATCCTTTCCCCATATGGATAACCTATTTAATGGGCCACAGGGGTGGGATCATATAGAGGATCACATGACTAGGTACATAGTAGTGTACCCGAGTACACATACATGATGAGCGAAACATAGCTTGGACCTTGGGTAGTCTGGACACACTGTGTTTTCTACTAGTATAGAGTGTTATAAAACATGGTTTGAATCCATGTGATAGCTGGGGATAGGTCCAGGAGTGTTTGGATGTGGTGTTTCAGATGTCATTTTTTGGGCAACAGAATATAAAAAGGATGTACAGTAGATTTTCCTAATGATCTTTCCACGGGGTACACTCTACCAGTACTGGGAAGTGGAGTTCCCCGATAACAATTCCGTGTAGTACACTTTAGTAGGGCATGGAAGCGGAGTTCCTTGATGACTTATAGAGAGGTACAATCCAGAAGGGATGAGAAGTGGTGCTTCTCGATGGTTATTATAGTAGGAAAATCTTGTCATACCAGGGAATTGGTTCCTTACCAAGAGTTGTATCCCCTCAACCGTGTGGCATAATGACGAGGTAAGGATAGACTTGGATGGAAACTTCAGCGGAAAATGTGAGATAATGATGATTTTTTAGAACTACTGGGAACTCTTCTTATTGGGATGATATTTTAGATATAGATCCCTGTACTCTCTCATTTTATGTTCTTTAACTAAGAATATATATATATATATATATATATATTAGTATATATGCACCACATGGATTGGTTACACGACATGAGGGAGAGGCGAATACACGATGGGTATTTCACATGCTTTTTGTATCTAGATTTCATGGTTGGATGAGTCTAATATCCTACTATAGTTGGTGAATTATCAATGGGTAGTTCCTATAATCACCATGTTTATCACAATCTATTTCGATGAGATTACTGCCACTCTCTTATAAACCATGTATCCCATCCCTAGATGGAAAACCCTTTTATGGGTCCCATGGATGGGATCTTATGTGGGAGTACACGGCTAGGAACACAATCAGGTACCCTAGTACAAGGACACGATGAGGAATATACAACCTGGTCCTAGGGAAGCTTAGATACACTATGTGGTCTAACTGCACAACGTGTACTCATATATAGTTAAGAGTTATGTGTCATCTCGAGAAATGTCTAGAATGAATAGCAAGACCACATGCTTTGTGGGTCCCCTCAAACACAGCGTACCCCTTTTTCTATTTTTAGGAAACTTCAATCTTCTATATCTCCTTTGTTTTAACATGTATTTTGGCCAAAATATATCTTATACAGAGTATATTATCATGTAAATGCGACGAAACCCTCTATTGTTTCTTTCATGTAATGATGTGAAATGTTTTGGGAATTATGACTTGTTAGGAAACGTCATATGATGGTAGTGATCACAAAATATCACTTTAGACTATTTTATGTTACCCTCCAGCTATGCTGGGAAGTGGATTTCATCATCCATTCAAGGTTGTACCCACGAGTTGGGGTGGGAAGTGAATTTACCCAATGACCTTTATGGGTGGTACACTTCAGCAGGGCTAGGTGGTGGAGTTTTCTGATGAACTTTCTGGGTAGTACCCTCTATCAAGTATGGGTAGTCGAGTTCCGCAATGACTTCTCTGAGCGATACCCTTCAGAAGCGATGGGTAGTGGATTTCTCAGTGACCTAAAAAGTAGTACCTTCCACCATATCTGGGTAATAGAGTTCCTAGATAGTTATAAATGTGGGTTACACCAGTCATACCTATGCATTGGTTCACTACCTAGAGTTATAGTCCCATGACTATTTGACAAATTGCCTAGGATAGGCTACACATCGATGAAAACATCTGGGAAGATGCATGATATGTTGGGAATCATCGAGGGGATTTGGGGACTATTTTCTACGCTTATTCATAGGTTGAGGTTTGAGATAGAGATCCCCTTACTCTTTCATTTGGGATTATCTGATTGAATATATATATATATATATATATATATATATATTTATTTATATCCACCCCTTGTATTTGGTTACTCTTCTTCTCGGAGAGGTGAAGACCCATGTGGTATTCCACATAATATATATACGTCTATATTTTCATGGTATGATGATTCTAATATTAAGATATTGGTGGGTAATTTTCAACATATAGTTCATATAATCATAATTTTTATCCCCTTGTGTGTACATTATAATAATTTTATGCAGTCTTTGGGTATATGTGTTCTCTTTGATTGTATCATGCATCTACTATCTTTCTTTTATATTGTATCTCATACAGCTCCCCCATCTATGATTCCTACCATATATGTTTATACTCACCCTTTCATGGTAATTTGAGGAAAATGTCATGTATTATAAAAATCACATACATGTTGACCACTAATTCAGAAGATCTTATTCATACTGGGTGCTTTGGACCATGTATTGTGGTTGAAGTGTGTGATGCAGATGATGGGATATCACAGAAGTGTGATTTTCAATTTTTATCAGGTTGGATACTATTTTTAGTTTGGTGTGTATGTTTCTTATTTACTTATGAGTTTATACTACTTTAAATTTTTATGGTATAGTGGTCCAAGAATTCATGGTTTACTTTATTGCAGTTTTGTATCTTTTACTCTTTCCCTCTACATGTTTGCATCGAGATGATTGTGAGTGTTCATACATGTACATTGGAAATTTCCTCCCCATGTTAGATATTCCTTTGGAACTTTTCTCCACTTCTGGCCTATGGATGAAGTATTGGGGTACTTAATACTTGAGCCCCATCTAGGGCCTAGATGTAACAATAACATAATGGATGTTCCTCAACAAATAAGAGGAGTAAAGGATCCCTTCCATTAGAGAACGCATATAAAATATTAAGAGGTTCTTCTTAAGAGATTTTTGACACCTTGGGAGGGATCATAGAGACAAATATGTAGAGTAATTTCATACACCAAGGGTATTTATTGAAGTTAGATGTGAGGTTGGGTGGGTCCATATAGATAAAATATAGGATTATTCTTTTTTAATTTCAAAAAAAGGATTTGGAATCTATAAGATAATCTAATAATCAACAAACAAATTCCATGGTTTTCACATTGTTTCTAGAAATTTGGAGAGGTTTTATTTATTTTACATTATTTTTAACCAATATCACAAAAATAATACCCTCAATGATGTGGACGTTAGTCATGTTCATGATGAATTTATTTCAAAACCATAAAAATTTAAATATATTTTTAGAGGATTCAATATGGCTATATAAAAATTATCAAATAACCTAATAATATTATTTTAAAGGAGAAATATATATTTAGTTTTGGAATACTTTTAGGAAATTATTGAATCACTTTTGGGATCATTAAGAGGTCTTATTTTGGAACATATATTTATACTATATTTGATTTTGACTCCAAAATTTGACTGTCTCAGAAAACAATGAGAAAAAAATCATAATTGGATCATTTCGATTTGAGTATTTCTATAATAATTTTTATTTTATCTAAAAAATTAACTATGTATTTTATTTTTAGTATTAAATTAAAAACCCACATTTAATTATAAATAATGGATTTATATAATAAATGTTTTCTAACCCATGTATATTTATATTCGTTAGTTTATACAATTATATAGTCATTTATATTATTTAAAAATTTTATGAGTATAATATATTCTATGAAATTTCATTTACATAAAAATTATTGAATTCCTTACAATATAATATCTTTATTTAATCATTAAATTTCCCAAAAATATAATATTTTTTTCATCATATCAAAATATAATTTTTTTATCAATTTAATTATCCAATTATTTTAAAATTTTTGTTACGAAAGGATAAATATAATAATTTTCAATTAATGAAAAATATAAAAATTCGTACTATTATGGTTTAGATATATATATGATTCTTAAAAAGGGAATTTTCATATGGGTGAGGAGTGAGATGGTGATATTTTTACGGAGTTGTTTAGTAAACATTGTTTGTGATGTGATGTCAACAAGAATGAACTATTCCTATGAACTGTTTTAATCATGATTTTATTATTTAATACCAACATGGTCTTGGTAAACATAAAATACCAGTGACTATATCTCCCTAGGATGATTTAATAAATGGGCATTATAGGGTATGATCCTACTGGATGAGACCGTCTCCTCCTTTGCCTTTGTGAAATGGACTTTATCACAACACTTAATATACTAATCCTAATGGTAACCAAACAATTGATATATATTCAATGGTTATTATGAAAAATAGTCTTATAAATCCATTATGATACAACTTATTATAGTTCATAATAACCAAATTTGTACATGTATTTTCTATAACTACATTACATAATAGGTCATTAAATTTATTCAAAAATGGAACATTATTTATAGATGTTGGTGCTTTTACACAAATGATATGAGTTGAAAAGATTATGAAAAAATATTAATAAATATTATACAAAAATCTAATATATATTGATTTTTAAAATTATTTATCTAGAAATCATGGGGGAAGGGGACGAATTTTATATTTCTCACATTAGTGTTCAATTGTCATTAAAATGAACAATAAAGTGGAAGAGGTGGTAGATTTGGTGTTTTATATGGATAGAAATATTCCCAATTGTAACCTTAGTTTGGATGTAATTATAAGGTTCATAAATCATGTACATGTTTTGTCAAAACCATATATCAATTAGTTTTTAGAGGAATATTATAACTACCCATACTTTACATACATTGATAATACTTCAAAATTGAAGCACACTTATTACAACATATGCCAAAACCACAAAGGACCGTATAGGTATAGTGTCTTTAGAAACCGGGAAACATAAACAACTGATTCATAAATATTCTACAGTGTCTCCCATTTATTTCATCATATCTAGGGTCCCTTTTAGCATATTCTACTTAATATCCATCTTCCTGACCTGGGGAAAAGAAAACATACAAAAAAGGGTGAGCTCAAATGCTCAGCAAGGGTAAATAAAGGAAATAAAAAATCATATCATATCTTTTTGAAAATCATAACCTGCAAAAGAGATCATAATATCTTAACATGGAATAAATCATAGAAGTGAAAATGAGATCCCCATAATCATAACATAAAACTTGAAACTTTGTGGCATGCACACATAATCATGGAAAATCATTTCTTGTTAGTCATGACTCATTGCCAAGACTATCTTAGCGGACAAAGTCCATTTTTGAACCGAGTTCACTCCTCATTTCAGTCCTGTATCACTGAACTGAAATAACCATCCGTTCCAGCCATGTCTATCTCATGAGATATAAATCTTTACCCAATTCATTGTATGACAACCCTGCTTTTTATTACAACTTAAGCATGCTTTATTACATAAAACTTCACTTGATACAACAAAGAAGATCGAGAGGTTTAGTGTCTTTGGGTCTTAGGATCATTACATAAAAACTTTAAACTTGAAATACAAAATCCTTATTGAAAACATCCTTTACATGACCACTACATTTCTTCGTACTTAGCATTGCATGGGATAACCTGAGGGCATGCATAAGAAAAGGGTGAGCTATAAAGCCCAGTAAGGGAGTAAAAAATGAATAAAATGAGGAGTGAAATACATGTTAGGCAATAGGCATATCAATAGAGCATAATAGAAACATGAACATAAAGGCATGATAAAGCATGATAATCATAACATGGAAATGTGGCAAGAACACTTAACATTGAATTAGCATGATCCAAGGCTCATTGCACATGGAGCATGAGTAAACCCTCATTGCACTTGAAGAACGAGTAAACCCTCGTTGCACTTGAATTAGCATGAGTAAACACTCATTTCACATGATGTATCATGATACTATACTTTACCCAATGCATTGGAGCGCTATAAAGGGCGCACCCTTCTTAAACATTTCATTTCATGCATAAGTGTGCCACATGGATCATAAAACATGGATTCATAAAATATAATCATTTATTCCACGATAAAGGAATGTGGAATTCATACATGAAACTTTATAATCAATAAGTAAATTTTCATAAAGGTGAATACCCTTGATGGAGAAATGGGAATGGTATTCACTACACAATGATATTGGCTTAGAAAATCGGTGTGATTTCGGCAGCGTAACGGCGTGACATAAGAATTCATAAAAATTGTTGATGAGAGAGAAATGGGTTCCTCATCATATTTAAATGTAATAGACAGTAAGGAGTTCATATAGATACATTTCCCAACAATTGAAAAGGAATTTGGATTCATGATACAAAAGCATTTCTTGAATATAAAAGAGGAGAAAAAAGTTTCTTTCGGAATTTCGGCATAGTAACAGGTGTACATGGGAGGCATTTAATGAGAGAGAAAGGGGTCTCCCATCATTCAAACAATAAGAGAGCAGTATGGGAGAGGTGAGAAACCATACCCCAACATTCATAATTGAAATTAAAAGGGAAATACAACTTAAAGAAAATTGACAAAAATGAGAAAGGAAGAAAACCCCTTACTTGAAAGTGTGCTTCCAAAGGCTAGAGAGAGGCTTGTGAGAGGCTTCTTGGGAGATTGGGGCACCTTGGGATGATTCTAGAGAGAGTAGGGAAGAGGTTGGACGAACTCCAAGGGCTTTGAGTGAGGAGGAAGTGGGAGCTTGGGTGGGTTTATATAGGAAAGGTGAGAGAATTCTTTATTATTTAGGTTTGGGACCCCTTATATTAAAATAATCCAAACCACAAACCATCCAATGGTATTTGCCCATGGTTTCTGGAAAATGAAATAGGAAAAAAATATTTTACAAGTCCAAGGTCCGAACTTATTAAAAAATTAGGGTTGCTTATGTGGAGGTGAGTCACACTCCCATGGAAATTAATTTAAAAAGGCAAAGTGTTGAATAAGTCTTGAGGGCTCCATTAATGCTTTGAAAAGTAAGTCAAACAAACCCAAAACCTCATTATTTTAATTATGAAACACATATTGGCCGAATATAAGGATTATGTTATTTTATTACATCACCATTGGGTCATTATGATGTCATAAAACACATTATATATTTAAATGGTATTTAATTTTTACCCAAAAATATGACTGTCTCAGAAAATTATGAAAAATTCACCATTGGATAATTTCGACGTCCTGATTCCAAAAATAATATTTATTTTATCTAAATAATTTTATAAATATGTGAATTTTCACTTTTAAAATAAAAACCGACATTTATAAAAAAATTCACGGGTTTTGACAGAAATGGCTTTCAAACCTTAATAAAAAATTTTTAATTGCATTCATAAAATTATAAGATCATTTATATTTAATAAAAATTAATTTAATATTAATAATAATATTTTAATAAAATATTATTTAATTCAAAAATCCTTTAATTTAATAAAATATAATTCTTAATTAAATAATAACTAAAAACACCATTTGTACCTTAAAAAACTAATTACAATGTATCAAAAAATGACTAGAAATTATATTCATTATTATATACAAAAAATAATGTACATGAACATGGTGCTACTTATTTGTTACATAACCCCTTAAAATAGCCGCATAAGACCTAAGGGTAAGGTGTGCGATGGTGACAGACTCTTGGGGTTGCTCGGATAACATCGCTCGAGTGGTAATCTCTATCAACTTCCATTTTTCCCGTAGACGATCACGTTCGAGCTTGACTTGATGAAGCTCAGCTTGGGCTTGGTCAAGGGCAAAGCCCAAAGACGCCACCTCTTTTCCGAGCTCCGACAAATGGGCTTCGTGAGGGGAAATTCTACTGGATGAGGCCATCGCTTCCTTTGTGTGAGTAGAAATGGTTTCGTTAAAGCCTTATATTTATACTACTCAGATGATCACTGTTCAAAGGCTATAAAAGTAACGGTCACAAATCTTAACATAAAACTAAAGAAGTTGACATCTTATAAAAACATTTTTTTATAAAGAAACATTTAACTGGATCAAGAAGGATTTTCCATTAATGAAACTTTGGGTCGTTACACATTGGAGGGAGATATAGGTCCCACCCATCTCATAATGATACCATTCTTATGTGTGCCACAAAATCATAAACCATACATCATAACATAACCCATGTAATAAAAATGGGAATCTTAAACATCGTGACATCATAAATCAATTCATATAAGATAAAGGAATTCATAAAAATATAATTCCATCACAACATAATCGAATAAATTTAATAATAGGGATAAAAACAGAACCCTTTATTTTCTTAGATGGAAAATAATTTTGATAAAACACTTGAACTACATTCGTGAGGAAAATATCCTTTCTGCTTCCAAAACATTTTCCATTTCTTAACATGTTGTAAAATTATAAACTAAAAGAAGTTTATTAAAAATAAACTTGAAAACATTTAAAGGAAGCTTCTTGGAAGTCACGTTTTAAAAAAAATCCATTCATGCCGTATAAGTTAAAAAAAACATTCTTCGTACTTTTGTCAGAAAAGTCAAAAAGTACCTCGTACGAAAAACGACAAAAGATTCCTTTCATATTCTTTACTAAAAAATCATTAAAGGGTAAAATTTGGATTTAAACTATTGTAAGTGGATGGAAACAACATTACATATTGAGGGAACATGGATGTGGATGATAAAATACACCCTAGTAAATGCCAAAGTAAAAACAATCTCGGATAAAAATGAGATTGTGATATTTCCCTTACCTTAGGTCCGACTTGCTTTGTAAGTCTCTGAAGCTCCTGTATAATGGTTTAAATAATGTTATTGACTTATTACAGAATCATACATATTGATATGATATCATATATGGTCATATTCTTAGCTTCTTATTAATAATATCTCATTGTTACTTGTTATTCGTGTCTTTATTGCCTTTTGTTCTTATGCATGTTTTGCCAAATAAATTCTTATTATTCATTTAAGGTTATAGATACCTTATATCCAGAATTGTATTAGTGTAACATATATCATATTTATTCATTCAATTCATTTATATAATTACTATATAATGATGATCATGTAGAACGAGTCGCATCACATCGTGGAGACGGTATTCCGTACGTACGCACGAGTGAGGATATCATTCCCATGATCGTGGAATTGTATTTAAGTGTATTTATAATATTTCAGTATCAATATCACTTTATAATAATCATATATAGTTACTCATTACACCATTATACCCATCCTTTTAAGGTGATGGTGGAAAATATATTAAACCACGGCGTGGAGACGGTATTCCGTACGTACGCACGCGCGGTGATTTCATTTTTCCGTAGGATGGATAGAAGGTGAATTAGGGTTGTTTCATATTTATAATAACATATCAGTATGTATGTAATAATTATGTTATTAATTTATCATGAAACAACTAAAGAAGAAGAAGTTGAAGAAGAAAGAAATTGAAAAGATCGGTAATGGATATTACCTATTCTTTGAAATGCCTCTTTGAATCCTCCACTTAGGGAACTAATATTGGTCTTTGAATTAGACCAGGACCTCTAGGATTATTTTAGGGAAGTGGATAAGGGATTTTGGCAGGGGCTGGACGAGCTTGAGTTCTCAAATTGGTGTGAGGAGGAGGGGGAGGAGGTTCCCATTTATATGGGAGGAGAGGGGCACCTTAGAAATATCTCAAAATATTATTTTATATTAAAGTCAAAATCGGTTTATAATGGTTAAAAAGGGTCTTATTTCGAAGGTAAAGTGGGGATGGGTCTAAATTATATCAACCAATAGGATTTAGACAAGTTTAGGTTATTATTTTAACCTTATCAATTAGATTTAACTCTAAGTTAAATAATTTAACTTTTACCGTGTCTTTTTGTTTTCTTACACTATATGGTTAATACACTTACTATAACATGCCAAAAGAACCCCAAGTTGTTTATTATTAATATATATATCTTTATCTAAGTCATTTGGCAGAACCTTATATTTTTAGGAATAAAATAACAATTAATAATATAATATTTTATTTAAAAACTATTTTGTGTCAATTTTGACACTATTTGATATATGATTTTTTTGAAAGTCATAACAAAATTATATTTTCAAACCAAGTTGATTAAATCAACAATAATATATCATAGTAACCTAGAAAATTAGTAGAAATCATAAAAAGTCTCAAATTACATTTATTTGGGAATTTATAACATCAATTATGTTAACATTTCCTTAAAAGGGTAATTACTTTATCATCGTTGTGTCATAAATAAATTAATTTATTTAAAGTCTAAAAATTATAAATAAAATATAATTATGTAGGAAATAGTTTTATCTTTTTAATTAATATTTATAATCGAATTTATCTTATGTATAAACCCATATTAAAAATGTTTTAGTTATTAAACTTTGATTTTAACTATTTTAACTATTCATTAAATAAAATAATATTAAATGTCATAATCTAATCCAAGTGGACCTAAATGGTCATATTATATTCATAAGGTTGTTTTTGGTCGAATTACACTTATCCAATAGAATTAGGACATGTGTTATGGTAATAGTAATATCATATTTACCCTTAGTTACCCTATTTACTATTAACCGCGGTAAAAAAGTAAAAAGTTACTATTCACCAAAAAATTATTTTTTTATCTCATTGAACCACATTTTACTTACTGATATCAACCGTGTCTATCGGATTTTCGAAATTCCATTCACAGAAGCGGTAAAATTAAGTTTTATGCAAAATTCAGTTTTTAACCTACCACTTAGTGGTTTCACTATTCATAAAAAATTGAATGTTTTCAGAAAATACCAAAATTTCACCCTAGGCTAATTTCGATATTCCGAATCCAAGAATAAAGTCCATTTTGAAAGATAAAATTTCAAAAAATGGTTATTACTATTCATAACGGCTATTTTAAATAATATTTTAATAGCATATCGCCGTTTAGTGAAACTCGGTATTGCGTACAACGCAAGCTATCGAGGAAGGTCGCGATTGCGTGTAAAGCAAGCCAAGTAAGTGTTGTGTAGAAAAAGATTCCTTTGATGATTTATATAACATAAAAGTCTCGGGTGTTAAATATAGGATGTTTAATCCTTTCACACTATGTACACAAATTATGAGTTGTGTCTTTTGATCAATTACACATCATGTATCCCCTTTACACATCATTTAATATCCCAACACACACCTAAAACTCCAAATTATTACACAAAAACCCTAAAATGACTCGTGCATCCTTCAAAATCGAGAAGAACTCCGCAAAAACCATTAGAAAATTTATACCTATAGTCCATCAATTCAAACCAACTTCCATACATGAACTTTAATTAATTTTCCCCAATAAATTCTATCCATCCTCAGAAGTCTCAAGACACACAAAATTAAAGAGAAAAACAAGAAAAGAGAATGGAATTACCTGAAAGTGCGTTACAGGAAGTTACAAGTTATATATGATATTATATTTTTATAATTATTTTTATTTCATAAATATAACATATATGAATTGATTTTAACCTTACTAAATTTCATGTAAATAATAAGTGAAAAATTAATCACATCCCTTAGTGAGGCGATAGTCCTCTGTACACATGAGAAAAGTTATTGTATCTCCCTATGGAATAGAAAGTAAGAATGTATATGTGATATTATAATTATATGACTTTAATAATTTTATAATTATCATATAAATATGTTTTATCCATCGATATATCTAGTCTTGAAAGGCTATGATGAAAAATTAATTACATCGGCTCGCGAGGCGGTAGTCTGCCACACACATGATCGATGATTTAATTTTCCATTTGATGGAAGTGGAGATGTATTTGAGTTATTACATTAAAATAATAACATCTTAGTCTATATTAGATAATTTTTTTATTAAATTATTGTATTTTAATAAGGTTTTAATGAGTTTGATGTAGAAATAAAAAAGATATGTGTGTTTAATAATTTTAACTCTTATTCGGAGAACCTCTTTAGGTTAATACCTAAAGCCTTACTAGGAAGGATTACTAATAAAAATAATGTATCTAGGATTTGGGGAGGGAATTAAGGAAGGTATTTGGGTAGTTCTTGGCTAAAACAATGGTTTTTGTAAGTATGAAGAGATGAGGAGAGAGGGAATCCTTTTATAAGTTGAGGAGAGGATAGACATGGAATTTTTGAAATGAAAAAGTGATACCCTCATTTTTCTCATAGAACAATCCTAAAAAATGGATCATTATTTATAATTATAGGTGATAAGGTTTACTTATTGCTAGATAATGAGTGTCAGACAAGTTTTAGTTCATTTTTAACTCTTATGTTCTTAGTTTAATCTATTGGTAACACCATTTTTACCTTAATCATGGTAATTAATTTTTACTATTTACACCATTCATTATTTTAAAAATTAATTTTAACTTATTAGAAAATATAAATTATTCTGATTAAAAAATAGAATCTATTTTTTCAAATTCAATTCATAGAAGTGGAGAAATTGAATTTAAAATTAAACCGTAGGCCTGATGAAAGATCAGTTTTCCAAATAGAAAATCCCCATAAGTATATATTGTTTTAATATGAGAATTCAATATGAAATTGAATAAATATCATAAATTATTTAAACTTTAATATAGTTTAACTAATTTTACTTTAAAACCAAATTTAAAATATAACACCCCAACCCCAAATGCCCAGAGTTGGTGCATTATTCTATCACTTTGGCATGATCATAAGAAAAAAAATACCTAAGGAGGGATAATTTAAGTATCCTTGGAAAAAATAGATACAAACATAATTTTTACATTACATCGTGAAATAAAAAAAATATAGAAAATACTTTGAAAACATTCTTATTTCCTTTTATCATCCATATAAGTTAATCATAATGTACATCTTTAGAACATTGTGAAAATGAAATAGAAGAAAGGGGTGATCTCAGATGCTCTATAAGGGTAAATAATACAACGGAAGCTATCTTAAATAAGCATAAACATTTAAGGAAAGGTGTATAATAAAAACATAATCTTTTTAAACGAATTATTGAGCATAATATGGAAAGAATAAATAAAATATTTCCATATTAACATACACATGGATATTCCACTAGTTGAATAATCACATGTAATATCAATAACTCATCTCATAAAGAGGGAATGCATAATGTGGGAAATCTTAAACATACCTTCAATGCTTAGTCCAAGACACCATAAATAACGAGGTAAGAGGTAAGAAAAAACCCAAACATAATTGTATCTTGAGACATACCGATGTATTGAGGGGCTATAACAGACCCTTCTAGACCCTTACAAAGTCCAATGAATTCCTCTTATGAAAGCGGTAAAACATAACCAACGTAAACATTCGTATTAAAACTAACTTACAAAATGTCAATACTTAAAACAAAATCTATGAATGTTATCAAACTAGAAAATCTGTAGTTGAACTAAATCATAAACCATTTAAGGGAATATGGTAAATGATATCATAAGAGATCAATCTTAATTAAATATAAGACTCAATGAAGGACGTTGACATAGATGAAACACTCTAATATAATCATCAAAAATTTCAAGAGTAAAATACCGATTTATTACTTTGAAATCATTTAGGTTAAATCCACATAAATAATTTAATTTGAAAATAACCATATAATCGTACATATAATATTTTACATATAAAGGCATCACAACGGAAAAAAGATTCGTTCACACCATATAAGTTAAGGGAAATATTTTTCTCCTACTTTGTTGAAAAAGTCAAAACTTACCTCATAAGGAAAATGAAAAAAATATTCCTTTCATACAATTTTATAAAAATTTAAACATGGGTAAAATTTTCTTTAAACTTCCTTATATAATTTTCAAATACATTTTTGAGAAACATAGAAATGGATGATAAATATTTCCTAGTAAATACTTACGTATAAACAATCTCGGATAATAAGGAGATTGCGAAATTAACCATTACCTTGTACTTTAATTTAGTAAATGGTGTGTTAAATTACTATATAATGGTTAAATAATGTTATTATATTATACTAATACCGTATTCATATTTATGATATCATACATAATCCTATTATATTGTTTTTGTTAACAATATTTCAGTATTACCATTCTTTCAGGTGTTAACTGCTTCGTTTTCCTATGCATGTTTTGTTGTGTAATTCATGTATATAATGACTAGGATATATTTTATTCAAACAAATTATTATATTAAGTTCATAAATATTATATTTAATCATCTTATATATTTTTATAATCATTATATAATGGTTACAGTGGAGAATGAATCTCATCGTGTCGTGGAGATAGTAGGTTGTACGTACATACGAGCGACAATATCATTCCCTTAATAGTTATAAGGTATGGGATTGGATGGTATATTGATTATAAAGAATAATTATCATATAATATTAATTATTTATATCCATTATAATCATCATTATACCCATCCAAATAAAGTAGTGATGAAAAACAAATTACACCACAGTGTGGAGACGGTAAGTCGTACGCACACACACATAATGACATTGTTTTTCATAGGATGAGTAAAAAGAAGAATATAGTTATGACATAATAATAATAAAATAT
The DNA here is from genome assembly GCA_963277665.1 of Viscum album. Taxonomy (NCBI): domain Eukaryota; kingdom Viridiplantae; phylum Streptophyta; class Magnoliopsida; order Santalales; family Viscaceae; genus Viscum; species Viscum album. The sequence goes on from CAUJRU010003528.1 coordinate 18,666, forward strand.
CAGAATATATATTATAATGGAGTTATTAATTTAGTATGGAAACAACAAATTATGGGTAAGTAGTAGAATAAAAGAAATTTTAAAGAGTTTATAAAACAACTACCTCTTCTTCGAGTATCTCCTTTTGATTTGATCAAAATGAATCCTTAAGTTGGATTTATACCAAAAGTATAGCCTATAAAATTAAGTGAGGTAATTTGGTATGTGAAATGGGTAGTATTTGGCTAAGAAAAATGTCTTTAGATCTGTGAATAAAAGATAAGGTTAGGTTTCCTTTTATTAGAGAAGGGATGGACACTTTTGGAAACTCTAATCTATTAATTTAATATAATTTGATTTTAGATTTAAAGTAGATGAGAAGTGATTTATTTATAGGATAATATGAATAATTATCTAAATCCTATTAACCAATGAATTTTAGACACGTTTAGGTAACAATATTAACCTTATCTTTTGGCTTTAACCCTTAGTTAAACTATTTAACTTTTGACGTGACTACTTGTCTTTTTTACACTATAGGGGTGTTATAGACACTATAAAATTAAAAAGAAACCAAGTTGGATAATTTATGCCATATTTAACATATACTAGTTATTTGGAATAATTATATATTTTTATGAATTTTATAACATTTAATAAAATATTATCTACTTTAAAGTATCATTTATGTCAATTTTAATACTATTCATTATTTGTATTTTTAAAAATTTCATAAAAACATGATATATTTGAAAAAATACTTTAAATATACCATTAAAATGTCTAATTTATCAATCAAATTTGTGTATGTCATTAATTATGTCAAATTAAATATAGTTTAATATTTTTAATATCAATTATATGTTATATCAATTAATTAAACAATTATTACATCATTATTATACAACCCTTTAATTAAATTATTTCTTCTATAAAAAATAAAAAATAAATTATCATGATGAATATAAATGTATTATATTTTAAATTATTTTATATAGTAGAATTTATCTAATGTATAACAGTATTAAAAATGATTTAGTAATTAAAATTATGAATATGACATTTTTAACTTATATTTAAATAAAATATAATAAATATCTTATTACTAAACAAGTGGATAAAAGGATTATAATTTAAACTTAAGGTTTATTTTGGTTGAAACCCACTTATCTAATGAAACTAGGGCACATTTCAGGGTAATTTTATAATATTATAATATTATTCTTACATTTAATTACCCGGTTTACCCTTAACCGTGGTAAGTAAAAGTTACCAAAGTTACTATTCACCAAAAATATAGTTGTTCCTATTAGAAAAAATATTTTATAATGTTTTAAACCATGTATTTATGTTTTTTTATTTTCAATTCATAGAAACAGGAAAATTATGTTTAATTCTAATCCTAAAGATGTGGTGAGAAGATGAGTAAAATAGTTCAAAAGTTCAGTAAATTTTTATATCTAATTATATTATAAAAAATATTCCAATGACATAAATTGGATTAATATATTTATTATTTTTATATTTTAAATTTAAATAAATTTAAATTTAAATAATTATGTAAATAAAAAATTTGATTTTTAACAACAATGCAGTATTTTTTAGTATTCATAAAAAATGAAACTTTTTAGAAAAATACCAAAATTTCACCCTAAGATAAATTTGATATTCCAAATTAAAAAATAAATTCTATTTCAAAAAATATTATAAATTTAATAATTTGGTTAATACTATTCATGACCACTTTTTAAACAGCTAGTTTGATAGATCATGGTGTGCTCGAACTCGGTGTTGCGTGGAATGCAAGATATTGAATTATTTAAAAAGAAGCGTATTGTGGAAGTTTGGGGTGTTACTTTCTTACCTCCTTAAAACAATTTCATCCTTTAAATTTCCATAATATCACTTCATAAAAATATTTGGGTGGTTCTTCATCATAAGTCCTTCTGGTTCCCATGTCGCCTCTTTCATTTTATGGTTTCTCCAAAGAACCTTTAACAATCACGTCGTCAGATTCCTCAACACGTGTTCTCTAGTGTCAAGAATTCAGATAGGGTCTTCAAAGTAAAAAAAAATCAAGTTCCGGTTCTTTTTATTTATAGGTGAGTACATGCATTGGGTCATGAATGTATTTCCTTAACAGTGATATATGGAAAACATCATGAACTTTGAAGAGACTTGGAGGAATTGCTAAACGGTAATCTACAAATCCAATTCGTTCCAAAATTTAAAAAGGTATGATATACATAGGAATCAATTTACCATTCTTACCAAATCTTATAACAACCTTCCATGGAGAAATCTTTAAGAAAAAATGGTCTCCCACTTGAAATTCCAAACCCTTCCTTCGATTATTGACATAACACTTATGCCCACTTCGGGCTTATTTGATATGGGTTTTGAATATTTTTCACCTTTTACGTTGTTTCCTCAACAAGTTATGGTCCTATGAGTTTTCTTTCACCCACATCATCCCAATAAGTGGGAGTATGATATCTCTTCCCATATAACACTTCACTAGGTTCCATTTTAATACTTGAATAGAAGCTATTGTTATAGTAAAATTCTACTGGAGGTAAATTCTGATCCCATATACCTTGAAAGTAAAGTGAGAAAGATCTCAACATGTCTCTTAATGTTTTAATAGTCCATTCTTATTGTAATTCAGTTAGAGGGTGGAAGGAAGTGCTCAAATGAATCTCAATGTATGGACCTTCTGAAGGCTTTTCTAGAATCTTGATGTAAAATAGGGATCACGGTCAGAAAGAATCGATAGGGGAACACCAAGAAGTCTTAAAACTTATTTAATGTAAATTATTTCTAAATGTTTAAGTTTTAAATCTTATATTATATAAATAAAATGTGATTATTTGGTAAGATGATCAACAATAACCCATATTACATCATTTCTTCTGGGAGTCTTTTGTAGCCCCATGAAAAATTCCATCATAATATAATCCCATTTCCACACAAGTAATGGAAGAGGTGTCATGACTCCTCTAGGATTTTTTCTTCCAGTCTTCACCTGATAATAAAACATATATATTAGCACATAATCATCAATCTCCTTCTTCATTTTTTCCCTCCAAAAATGTTCCAAAAAATCTCTATAATCTTGGTGCCACCAAGGTGTATAGAGAAGTTGGAGCTATGCGCATCATACAATAATTCCCTTTTTAGTTTAGGTATAGAGGGAACAAAAATCCTATTCCCAAATTTAAAAATCCCATATTCATATACAAATTCAATCAACCTCCCATCATTCACAGATTTAATTTTCATTGGAAAATCCTCATCATCAGACTGAGAACTTTTTATCCTCTCTAGTAAAAATGGTTTGGAAACCATTTGAAAAAGTAGTGATGTTTAAAATTCCATGATAATTCCCATATCCATATTTAATAGATTCATGAACATAGGATCCCTTTAAAATATTATTTTTTTTCTTTAGAAATAAAAGGTCCTTTTTACTCAAAGCATCGACCACCTTATTTTCCTCGCTTGGGTGGTAGTGTATTTTGAAATCACAATCCTTCAGTAGCTCAAGACATCTCCTTTGTCTCAGGTTGAGTTCTTTCTGTGAGAAAATATATTTCAAACTCTTGTGATATGCATATATATCTTACATCTTTCACCATATAGATAGTATTTCTATAAATTCATAGAAAATATTACCGCTTCTTACAGATCATGAATTAGATAGTTTTGTTCATCACTTTTTAATTTCCATGATGAATATGTAATAACTCTATCATTATTCATAAATAAATAACAATTTCCTTCCCTTGATGCATCCCTATAAATCACAAACCCATAATTTCTAGATGTTTATGTCAATATAAGATACTTGACTAATCTTCTATTAAATTATTCAAAACATTATTCACACTATTTTTTCCAAATGAATTTGACCTCCTTACATGTGATCTTGGTTAATGGGTTAGCCAATAGGGAAACAATATGGATGAAACACTGATAGTAACATTCTAGAGCAATAAAATTGCATACCTCAGTTATGCTCGTCGGTTCTTGACATTCTTGGATTTCTTTTTTCTTTAAAGGATCAACAAAGATTCCATCCATGAAGAGAATATGGCTAAGAAACAAATTTACTAAAGTCAAAATTCACACTTATTAAATTTACTATATAATTCTTCCCTTTTGAGAATCTCAAGAATGATTCACAAGTGATTATCATGGTCTTCATAGCTTTTAGAATATATTAGTATACCATCAATGAACCACAAAAAAATCATGAAGAAACTCCATGAACACTCTGTTCATGAGATCTATAAAAACCAAGGGTACAATACTCAATCCAAATGGCATTAATGTAAATTCATAATGTCCATACCTCGTCCGAAAATTAGTCATCAAAATGTTTTATTTCTTCACTCATAATTGTTGATATCTAGAATGAAGGTAAATATTTGAAAAGAATTAATCTCATTTAAGTTGTTGAGATAAATCTTCAATATGAGGTATAAGATACTTGTTATTTATTGTAATAGTATTTAATTACCTATAATCAATACACAGTCACATGGATCTATCTTTATTTTTGATAAAGAGAATAGGGGATCCTTATGGAGAAACACTAGGGAGAGTAAATCACTTTTTACCCAAATCCTCTAATTGTTTCTTAACCTCCACCAATTCCACTATGGAAATTATATAGGGAGTCTTTAATATTAGTCTTCCACCAGTGGTTAAATCAATAGAAATCTCAACTTCATGATCTGGAGTGTGTCTAGGTAAGTCCTTAATAAATACATTAACATATTATTTTATAATAGGAATATTATAGATTTGAGAATTACTATCTTCATCCCTATATGTTATTTGATATTCCTCCCCAATAATTTCCTTCGGTAAAGATACTAAGGGTGGATCTAGATAAAAATCATATGATTATTTTTTACTTTAAATAAGGGATTTAACTTCTTCCTCACAAATCATAACTTCCTTCATTTTCCAATAAATTTTCACATCATATTTTGAAAGCCAGTCTGTACTAAGGATTATATAAAATTTAACCATAGTTATGATGACAATATTTGAAACTAAATCACATTTATAAGTCATAAATGGGACTATCCAATAAATTTTTGTTACAATGACACTACCCTTAGGAGTTTTGACTAAAAACTCCCATACTAAATCAACATGTAAATGTTTAATTTTCTTTGTAAACTGGGAAGATATAAAAAAATGTGATGATCCCGAATCAAATAAAAAATTAACTAAGTTTTAGGAGATGATTAAAGTACCTACCACCACATCATTAAGAACTTCAACCTCAGTAGTTGTGATTACATAATCTTGGCCTTGACCCCTTATCATTTTATGGGGAAAGTTTATTTGATTCTTAGGACATTCATGTGAATAGTTCCCATATCCTTAAAATTGAATCACTTCACATTAACCGCTTCTTTATTCCTCTTACAATCATATACCATGTGGATTTTTTATCCACACTTATAATAGGATATTGTCACCAATAAGCATGTTCCAAGATTCTTCCTTCCATATTTATTTCCAAATGGAAAATAACCCTTTCCATTCTTCCCCTTTACTTTGTTTCCTTTTTCATAATTCTCAGCATCCCTCTTCTTCTCCCACTTCCCCTTAAATTCCTAGGATTATAGAATTATTTCTCTATCTTGATGGCACATGAGACTATATATTCATATGATGAGAAATTTTGGGAGACCATCACCCATCAGAGGAGTGGTTTTAACTCATCATAGAATCAATCAATATTTCTCCTTGGGTTATGTATATAGTCTACAACGTGCCTTTCTAACCTTTTAAAGCCAGTTTCATACTTTGCAATATTCTCATCCTCCTTTTTTCCTTTGACTCAGAAACTTCCTTTCCATATCTTCTCAATGTTCACATGGAAATTATTTTTCAAAGAAAAGTTCTTTAAATTCACTCCATTCCATATTTGAAACTTCTTCATCCTCCTTTATGTTTTGAATTAATGACCACCATTGATCCGAATCACATGAGATATGATAGAATTCCATGAAAACGTTTTTACTTATGTTACTTCCCAATGCTAGAAATATTTTTTCCAATGAACTTCTCCATTTCTTAGCTAAAAATGGATTTGCATCCCTATTGAATGTTGGAGGCTATTTGTTCATGAAGTGGCCTAACATTGATCCTCTTCATTGCGAATCTGGCTACTCTATATGGGTAAGGTTATTTTTTATAACCCAAGTCAGATATCCCAGTATAGTTATAAGTTATTTAGAAATATTTTCATCTCCTACACCAACACCATTATATTTTATAGGAGGGAAATACCAACTGGACTACGTGTGGGAGTTGGTGGTCTAGAACCAACTACTTTATACTTTATTCATTAAATAAAAGCCTTATCACATCATGATTATTCTTCTGTGTGACATGTCATCTGATAATGTCCTAAGGACAGCTATTGCATTAAAGGGTCGTAGTGGATCCCTGCTATGATGAGAACCCGGAAGTGCCATAACACTGTTCTTGAATGTATGTTTTATGGCCGGATGATATTATTTGAGGGACACGAATAATACAGGTCATTAGGGGTGAAGACTCATAAAACTTTGAGGCACCTTCTCATGGTGTGCACACTTGGTAGTATCCAGGAGGATATTATGAGAACGAGACCCACTAGTAGGAAATCCACATTTCATAGTGTCATTGGATGTTCCTACCTGCAGACGTGTGTATTGGTCCTTAGACTTTAATATTATTATTAATGGGTATTACAACTCCTGCACATAGATGTATTGACGAAAACTATGACGACACACTGTTCGCAGTGAGGTACGATACGTTGGGTGCGTCACGAGTAATATCCCATTAATAGATAATGCAAGAAAGGATTTGTCCCTTCTTTTCCATAACAAAAGTAGATATCTCAGGCCCGTTGATGGAATTGATACAACCTAAATAAATCCATGGCCATGGTAAGGTATGGGCAAGTTCAATTCCAAGATGTCAAAGAAAGAATAATCAAGCACATGGGTTGATGGCACTAGCATGCAACCCGCTTGATTGGAGATATCGATACAAAGGGATTATATTACATGGTAAGAATTCGTAGGAGGTGACACGTCATTGCGGCATTAACTTCTTTCTCTATGGGTTCCTTGGTGTGTTGCTAGACGTTAACCTTGGACTTTAGGAATTCTCAGCCTAATGCCACTGAGAAAGAGGCCTAGAGGGTCACACACTAAGTGTATCCATTTATCTCAGTTAAATATTAATTTAACAAGTTAAATAAATATTATTCCCAACTGTGGTTTAATAATTATTTAAGGATGTATGATCGCATTTATATTGACACTAGTTATTCGAGAGAATATATTGTAGACGAAATAATATATTTATTAGCGAGTAATGAAGTTACATTTATTTAAGAAATAAATAGTCATTACTCAAGGTCTAATAAATGTGGTGGAGAAAAATGGTAAATAAAAGTACATGCCGTGTATATTAAATATACATGCCGTGTAGTTTTATGGAAAACAATTACATGCCATGTATTAATTATTACACACCGTGTAGTTCTTCCAGTTGGGATTTTGAGGATTTAATATTGTTTTATTGAATGAAATTTATTATAATCAGCGTGGGTGCATGTCAAGGAATTAATAATTTGACATGGGGGTTTTCAATAAGAGTTAATGAAATAAATAAAACGCGTAACGTGTTTATTTATTGTCATAACTCTATTAACCTCAAACCCGATTATAAATATCCTTGCAACCCCAACATTTTGGAGAGCCATTGTTGTGCACAACAGATTTGGAAATACTCTCAAGCCAAGAGAGAATTCCCTTTCCACCAAGAACACCCTCAAGTTACGAGAGAAAGATCCTCCACCAGATCAAGGCGGTCGAAGGCGGACATTGCAAGCGAAGGTTCATCCATGCTAGCACCCGGAGATCCCTTCGGCGACATCTGGAGATACGTGACACATGTGTGGATCACCGCTAGAGGAATCCCACACTTGGATTATATTGCGCAATGATGGTTCACTGAATCGTGACCAGACACATCAACGAAGAAGGACTTCCAACGAGGTAATTCTGATGAATTAATTAAATTAATTATAATCAACATATACTGTTCCTCCTCAAGGGTTCTGGGACTCTTCTTTTCTTTTCGTTCTTCGTTCTATTCCAAAGATTCAGCGTTTTATATCGTGATGGATCTCGGATTGAACGTTGTTTAACATTAAAATTAAAGTTAGGCAAACCCATCAATGTGCTTCCGCTACGCCCGGAACCTACATTACTTATGTTGATATGATTTTCATTTCTTCCACTAGGTTCCCTCTATAAACAACATCATTCAGTAGATTAGGTTATGAATCATAATGCATAACTTAAGTTGAAATATTTATGCATATATAATCTCATAACCATAAACATAGTTTCTTTGGGGACATATTTACTTGTAAATACATCTTAATGGTTTATAAAGAAAATAATAATTATCCAAAGCATATCCCCTGGGAGTGTCAAACCAGGTGCGCAGTAAGGCCCTTTGTTGTGTACCAGGTTACCCCAAGTCAGGCTCGGAACACCATGTCAGAGTTGTTACTCCTAGGTAGATCTGTGCGAGAATCATATCCACTTATAGTATCAAAACTGAGATATATTTCTTGGAAGACCAATATAATCTATAATTTACTAAAATTCTTGGATGGTCTTCCAAACTTATTCTCAAAGTCTATCTTAGGGAAATTTTTTCTAATCAAAGATTTTATAAATCTGTTTCCAAGGTTTGTACTAAGCTTCCTCTGATAAAAAATGTAATTCCTCAATCCCATAATCCCAGAGCCTATGAAATATTCTACAACATTAGAATGATCAAATGAAATAAAATCTAAACGGACTGATCAGTTTAGTATCATTGAGAAAACTTGATTCAAACATAAGTTTTACATTACATCTTGAAATAAAAAACAACATATAAACTCCTTTAAAAACATTATAATTTATTTTTCCTATCCCTATAATCCAATAATAATGTAAATCTTTACATCTTGGGGAAAATTAAACATAAGAAAGGGGTGAGAACATATGCTCAATAAGGGCATATAATATATTGTAAGCTATCATAAATAAGCATAAAATTTTACAGCAAGGTGTATAATAAAAACATATGCCTTTTAAACAAATTCATGAGTATAATATGGTAAGAATAAATCAAAAATTTCCATATAAACATATAAAAGGATATTATACTAGTTAAATAGTCACATGTAATGTCAATAACTAATCTTATAAAGAGGGAATTCATAATATGGGACATCTTAAACATATCATTAAGGCTTCAACCAATACACCATACATAATCAGGTAAAATGTTAGCCAAAACCCAAACATAAATGTCTCATGTGACCTATTGATGCATAGAGGGGCTATAGTAGGCCCTTCCTGTAGTTACAAAGTCCATTTCATTCCTCTTATGAAAGGGGTAAAACATAACGAAGATAAACATTCATATTAAAACTAGTATATGAAATGTAAATACTTAAACCATAAGCTATGATTGTTATCAAAGTTGCACACCCAAAATAAAGCTAAACCATAAAATATTAAAGGGAATATGGTAAATGATATCATAAGAGATCAATCTAAATTAAACATAAGATTCAAAAAAGGATATTCACATAGATGAAAACACTATAATATAATCATTAAAAAATTAATGAGAAAAATACCCATTTATTACTTTGAAATCATTTATTTTAAAGTCGCATAAACATTTAATTTGAAAATAAACTTATAATATTATAAGGAAAGCATTAAAATATTAAGTAATCATGATATCATAATGATCTTCTCATGCCGTATAAGTTAAGGAAAACATTCTTCTCGTACTTTGTTAAAAAAGTCAAAATGTACCTTGTAAGGAAAATGAAAAAAGATTCCTTTCATAGCATTTTATAAAAACTTGAACATGGGTAAAAATTTCTTTAAACATTTGTAGATAATTATTGAATAAATTTTGAAGAAACATGGACATGGATGATAAATATTTCCCAGTAAATACTTAATTTTAAACAATATCAAATAACAAAGAGATTGTGAAATTAACCCTAACCTTGTAATGTATTTTAGTCGAGGGTGCGTTAAATTCTTGTATACTGGTTGAATAATGTTATTACATTATAAAAATACCATATACATATTTATGATATCATATATGATCCTATAATATTGTTTTGTTAATTATATTTCAGTATTACCATCGTTACAGGTGTTAACTGTTTCATTTTCCTATGCATGTTTTGATGTGTAACTCATGTTTCTAATGAACAGGATATATTTTATTCAAATAAAGAATGATATTAAGTTCATAAATATTATATTTACTAATATTATACATTTTTTATAATCATATTTTAATGTTTAATGTGTAGAATTAATCTCATCATTTCGTGGAGATGGTAGACCGTATGTAAGCACGAGCGATGATATCATCCCCTTAATGGTTAAATGGCATGAAATTGGTTCCTATATTAATTATAAAAAATCATTATAATGTAATATTAATTATTTATATATGTTATATACATAACTATACCCATATAAATAAAGTATTGATAAAAAAATTACACTACAATGTGGAGATGGTAAGCTGTACGTACACACACATGGTGATATTGTTTTTCATAGGATGGGTAAAAAGAGGAATATGGTTATACCATAGTAATAATAACAAAATATCATCATATATATGATACTATATTAATTAATTTATTATGGAAACAACACATGATCATGAATTAGAATAAGAAAATAACTTTGAAAGAGTTGATAAAACAATTACCTCTTCTTTGGGTATCTCTTTTTGATTTGATCAACATGACTCATTAGGTTGGATTTTTTTCCAAAATTATGAACTATAGGATTAAGTGAGGGAATTTTAGAGGGGAAATTAGTAGGGTTTGGAAGATACAAATTTATTTATATGTGTTAATGAAAGATAAGGAGAGGTTCCCTTTTATACGAGTGGGGAGGGGCACTTTTGGAAACTGAAAAACTATTTATTTAATATAAATTGAGTTTTCATATTAAATAGATCCAAAGTAAGATATTTTGAGGATAATATGAGTATGGATCTAAATAATCTCAACCAATTAATTTTATACATGTTTGGGTCACAATATTAACCATATCTTTTGGATGTAACCTTTAGTTAAACAATTTAACTCTTACTCTGACTACTTTTCTTTTTACACTATCGGGTTAATATTATTACTATAAAATTCCTAACGAACCCCAATTGGATAATTTATAAAATATTTAACATATAATAGTTATTTTTATGAATTATAGAATTTTATTAATTTTATAACATTGAATAAAATATTTTATATTTGAAATTATCATTTATGTCCATTTTGATACTATTCATTATTTGTATTTTTAAAAATATCATAACAACATGATAACTTAAAAAAAATACTTTAAATATATAACTAACATGTCTAAGTTATCTATAAAATTAATTTATGTCATTAATTAAATCAAAATAAATTTATTTTAATATTTTTAATATCAACTATTTGATATCTCAATTAATTAAACAATTACTCCATCATTATTATACAAGCCTTTAATTAAATTATTTATTCTCTAAAAATTAAAAATAAATTATCAGGATGAATATAAATATCTTATATTTAAAATTAATATTTATAGTTCAATTTATATATTTTTATAACCCTATATTAAAAATTATTATTTATTAAAATTATGAATATGGCATTTTTAACTTATCTTTAAATAAAATAAACTAAATGTCTTATTCTTAACCAAGTGGCTTAAAAGTCCCATAATTTCATATTAAGGTGTTTTTTGGTTGAAAAAAAATTATAAAATTAAATTAGGACAAGTTTTTGGGTAATTTTATAATATTATTAAATTATTCTTACATTTAATTACCCGATTTACCCTTAACCATGATAAGTAAAAGTTACCAAAGTTACTATTACCCAAAAATTTAGTTGTTCCTATTAGAATAGAAATTAATAATAATTAAAACCATATATTTCCATTTTTCTAAGTTTAATTCAAATAAATGGGAAAATTTAGTTTAATGCTTATCCCACAGATATGACGAACATGCAGTTAAAATAGACGTTCCAAAGTTCAATATTTTGTTATATCTAAATATATAATAAAAAATATTACAAACACCAAAATTGGATTAATATATTTATTATTTATCTATTTTGAGTTTAAGATCAATATAAAGTAAAATAATCATTTAATTGAAAAATTCAGTTTTTTACAATAATGCAGTATTTTCACTATTCATGAAAAATTGAAACATTTCAGAAAAACACCAAAATTTCACCATAAGTTAATTTTGATATTAAAAACTAAAAAACTGAATTCTATTTTGAAAAATAAAATTTTCAAATTTCATAATTTGGTTAATACTATTCATAACCACTTTTTAAACGACTAGTTTGATAGATCATGGTGCACTCGAACTCAGTGTTGTATGTAGTGAAAGCTATTGAATTATTTAAAAAGAGTAATATCATGGAATATTGGGGTGTTAATTAAAATATAATTTAACTTTGTAAATTATTCAAATGAGAATACAATTTTCAATAAAAAATAGTATTTTTTACTATTCATCAGAAAATAAATATTTTCACAACAATCTAAAATTTAACCCAAATATAATTTTGAAATTTAGATTTAAAAAATTAAGTTTAAATTTTAAAGTATATTTTTTCAAAGTGTTTCAAATTAATTTTAAATTATGCGTACAAAGAACTATTAGACCACCTTAAAAAAATAGTTTTTCAAAAAACATTTCTTTTTTTCTTTCAAGTAGTTATTATTATTTTTCTAATAAATAGACAACCATTAAATTTATTTTATACATTTTTAAACCATGTAATTTTCATAATTTAGTTATTACTATTCACACAGTTCAACTTAATGGAATGGTTATAATGGATGGGTATAAATAATAATATTTTAATAGAGTATCACATTTTGTTCAAACCCAGTGTTGCGTGCATTGTAAGTCATCGAAGAGATTAAATTTATTTAAAATGAAATATATCATAAAGTATTATAGTGTTTTATTATAAACATAAATAGGATAATATTCTTTGATTATATATTAATATTAATGTGTTTCAACGTCTATAAACATTAGTTTTAGTGCATTATATAAATTGAACTTTATTTCTCATAGCAAGTGCAATTCATGTTTAAAATGAAAATTTGGGCGCAATAAATCTTTTGTTTGTGGATAAAATTATATTAATTTTTTGAATTTGATATTTTTTTATATTATTTATCACTATTTTTAGAAGATTTTATCTTTTATGATTGATGGATGAATCTCAAATGAAGATGGAGATTTTTGGGCATGAATGCAGAAATTTTATGGACAAAGCATAATGGGCCTAAGGCCTATCAAACAAAAGTAGGGCCCAAAATACAACCGTAATGAAGCTAAAATTTTAACTGTATAAATAGAAAATTTTGGGGGTCATTTCATTAAATTTTTACCTGAGATAATTCTGAAGTTTTCATGAAGATCCAGGTGGTCAAATATAAAGATTAAATTTATGGCTAGATTTGAATGCCCATAAAGATAGTAGACCATTTCTAGCATGATATCCAAACTGATAAAAAAAATTCATGAAATTTTTACATCAAATATAATAAACCTAGAATAATATATTTATCTTCCTTGACCATCAATTATTCTTCCATATACAATGAATTATTTTAACACCCAGAGGGGGGAATGAATCTGCTTCTATTTTTGTGTTCAACTTTGAAATGTCAAATTTATTTTAATCTCACCAACCTTTTGTCTCTCTTAATTAATGGGGAGGGAATTTATTGTTTTCAGGTCTACCTAAGGATCATAATATTTCTATATAAGGATATTATGGTGAAGGGATTGAGGCATTGAGTTTTTCTTTCAATTTTTATTTCTTGTTTTCATTTTGTAATCGCATCGTCAATTTTTCCCATGTAAGTTTTTTCTCAATCACATTAGTTTATTAATAAAATTTATTATTTTTATTCTTATTATATTATTTTATTCTTTTTAATATCACTTTTATACTTTTTAAACAAGGAGTGAACTTATTCACACCAACCCTTGTTAATTTATTCACATAACGGTGGAGTGATAATTTTCAATGTTTTTCTTCTTCAATTCCCCCCTCATAAGTCTAATTCTCCCTTCCCTTTATATATTAGCATAAATGGAGGTATAAAACTATTATGGGTTGACCGAAGGGAGTATAAAGGGTTTGTATTTAATGTTATTTAATGTTCTTTAATATATAAATTAGTTCTTTATTTTAATATTTATATTTTCGGATTTATTTTCTCTTTGTCTTCACCGACTTTAATGAAGACACATTTTCAGTGCTAGTGTGATCCAATTCCTTGAAGTGATCATTAAATTGATAATCAATGTTAATTGGTAATTATAATTTAAATCATGTATGATTTAAATTAGAGAATGATATTAGGATTTATCTCATTTATTAGTTACCTCTTCAACTAGTGAACATAAAATCCAATGAAAAATAATTACATCTATTATATCCCTAGAAAAACCAAGGATCAACCCATCAAAATTAATTTTTTTAATTCAAGTCATTTTGTTTTTTTTGGTTCTTTAAATTAAATCACTATTTATTCAATTAAAATCAATCGAAATAGTTGGATACTCCATATACAAAACCTCTAAAACTCAAGTGTCTCTAGGTTTTTTCTTCAGTACCTATGGATTCGATCCCTGTCTATACTATACCAACCAATTTTACCAGTAGGGTAAATTTTGGTGAAAATAAATTTTGGTACCATTTTCAGGGACCCAAGTAAGTTATCTTAGATACTCACTTTCTTTTCTCACCCAAAATTCTCTTTTCTCACCTCTATTTTTCTTCTCTATTACCATTTATGTTTGTGTCTATTCAAATAATCTCAAATTCTAATTTCCAAGTACATCCAATGAAGTATCATAAACAATATGCCTTCATAAGATCAGGATGGAATCAAATAGTAAATCCACATTTGGAATCCCCTTACATAGAAAATTTCATTGAATGAAACTTGAATGATTACCCCTTACCCAATAACATGTAAAAACTTTTTCATGATGGAAATTTAATAGATCAATTTACATCCCTATCAAGTATGATTTAAGAGATAAATCTTGGGGAAGTCCATGATGTCCAGATTCTGTAAATCCCAATCCCCAAAAAATTCTTGAAACATTGTGTGAACAAATGGATAAAATGAATTTAGAAGTTTCATCATTGAGATTAGAAATAAAAATCATTGAAACATCTACAGAACCCATGCCCACTCAGGATTTTTGTTCCTCCACATTGATAGAAGAATCACATTACACACAAACCACTCATGAAAAAAATCCAAGATGTGACTATTTCAATGAGGTGTAAATCTAATGAAAAAACTGATCCATTAATTATCAAAAAATAAAATTCTTCAAAATCATAAGAAAACACAATAGTTAAAAATTTAAAATTTGAGAAATATAATCTTGAAAATTAATTGTATTTTTAGGGGATTTTGAAATTCAACTGGAGGAACCAGATGGGATTGTTAAAGGATGTCAAAATCCCAATTATTTTTTTCTAAATTCACATGAGGGAGACTAGTATCCATGGATTGAATCTATTTTAGATGGAACCAATAGTGACTTTTCATGATCATCACTGAGTGGAACATTAGGGAAAATCACAAACTTCAATTCCATTCCCTTAAAACTTATTTATCCAATTTTGTGTTTGAAATTCAATTCAAAAGGGACCAATTCTATTAAAAAAATTTTGAAAATGAAACTGAGTTTGATTAAAATTCCCCACTTGTTTCTAAATGTGTTATCCAACAAAAGATTAAATTCAAGGTCCATAAATCCTCTCATAACTCTTCCATCATAGGGGATATTTAGAACCATTTTTTCATCATTTCATCCTCTCTTGAAACCTTTAAAATTGGAGTGATCACTGATGTATTAGGAAACAAAACAAAAGAAACTGGTTTAACCATTTAGGACATTACATAGATTTTCCCACTCAATGTAGAACTAGGGATTGTATATGACACAAATTTTGAACAAACAATCAATCTCAATCTAGTAGAAGTGGATAAAAAGAAGGTCCTTAAAATATTTAAAGTCATTATTGGATAAGTTGGGGGGGGGGGGAGGGGGTACATTTGGAGCTAAATACTATATATTAAGTGCTTTGAGGGAGGTAACCAGACTTCTAGATTTTTTTTTAATTTTTTATGTTTTGTTTTGTTAAGGGAACCCCTTGATGTTTCCAGTGTGATATAATGTTTTTTTGTGAGATTTAATAGTCAAATGATTTTAGTACTTTCAAATGAATCACATGACTTCCAAAATTAAAACCTACCTTAAACCATCCCTGAGGATTCCACTTGTGACATGAATCCAATGTGATCAACTAATTTTTTATGATCATAAACTTTAAATTAGGTGATTTTGTTTCATGAATTAATTTCAAATCACATTATTCCCCTATTTCTTCTCAATTATGAAATCTCTCTTCTATTCTCTTTCAACACTGAGGGAAGTGTCATTCTAAGTTGGGGGGAGTGAAAATATGATATTTTATAAAAAGGAATAGGAAAAAATAATCGAGGAATTATGATTTTATGTGTTAATTTATAACGGGAATCCCAAAAACTGAATGTGAAATGATTTTGAATGCATTGATTATGATTTTAATAAATACTTAAGTTCATGAACATTATTTTTGTAAAGTACAGTTGTCCGATGTGATTTTTCAATGTTTAAATTTTCATACTCTTAATCAAAATTCCATAAAGCACATCCATTGGATTTTTTTTGTAAGTTTGAGTTCTTGGACCCCTTTCATCATTGCATGGGGTTTGGGGTCACTTTTATTTTAATTTGAGTATCAAAAAAAGAAGAAGAAAAAAAACCACATAGAGAAATGTTTTTCCAAAATTCTTGGAATCTTACACTTGAGGATCATGAGTCCATAGTTTTCTTTCCCAGATTTAGGCTTTACATCTCTACTATAGACCATGGAATTAACAATATAAGTGGTCATTTGACACTTGGGGATTGCGACTCCATAGTTTTATTACCTAGAGTTTATATTTTCATATCTATTGTGGTTAAAAAAGAAAAGAAAATAAAGGATGAAAAAAACAAAAAAATATGATACTCATATTAAGGTTTAATGTGATTCCCACCTTGCACGTCCATTGGTTTCCCCTTGAACAAGAAAATGGTCCCCATGCGTTTTGTGATGCCCACCATAATGTCATGAAAAATTAAAATTGGTTGAAATGTGACGATGAATTTTAAAAAAATAATGGGATTTTGGTTGTGATATTCTTGTGAACATAGCTTGTGTGAAATTATTTTTATAGGCTTCATGATTATTTGGAATGATTTATTTTGGTTTTCATTGTATGTTAAAATATATTTTTGAAAAAGGGAATTCAATTTCATATTTTTGAGATACATTTTACACAGGACTAGAAAAAATCTAGTTGGGGGGCATGATTAGCCACTAAAAGAGGATAATATCCATTTATTATATCTATATATTCATGTATTTGAAAGTCTATAAACATTAGTTTTAGTGCATTATATAAATTGAACTTCATTTCTCATTACAAGTGAAATTCATGTTTAAAATGAAAATTTGGGCCCAATAAATCATATATTTGTGGTGAAAATTATATTAATTTTTTGAATTTATAGTTTGGGATATTATTCATCACTTTTTTTGAAACATTTTATATTTTTGGATTGATGGATGAATCACAAAGGAAGATGGAGATTTTTGTTCATGAATGTAGAAATTTTCTTGTTAAAGAATAATGGGCCTAAGGCACATCAAAGAAAAGTGAGGCCTACAATAAAAGCCCAATTAAGACAGAATTTTAATATTAGGAAGATAAAATTATGGGGATAATTTCGTTAAACTATAGACAGAGCTAATTTTATTGTTTTTATGATAATCTAGGCAGTCAAATGTGAAGATTAAATTTATGGACAGATCTGAATGCCCATAATGTCAGACCACCGTTTCGAGGATACATCTAAATAGCTAAAACAACTATCATTAATTTTTTTCATCTGATAGAGGAAACCTAAATGAAGATATTTCTCTTCTGTGAACATCAATTATTCAGCCATCTATAATGACTTATTTTCACACCAATAAGGGGAATGAATTTGGTCATATTTTTTTTGGCCAACTTTGAAACTTAAAATTTATTTTATTCTCATCTACATTTTAACTCTCCTAATTAATATGGGAGGAAATTTATTATTGGTTGGTATACATAAGTATCCAAATATGACTATATAAGGAGTTGGTGGTGAAGGTATTAAGCCATCAAAATTTTTTATTTCAATTGTAATTTCAAACTTTCATTTTATAAACGCATCATCAATTTTTCCCTTGTAAGTTTTTTCTCAATCACATTAGTTTATTAATAAAAGTTTTTCTTTTTCTTATTATTCTATTATTTTATTATTTTAAATAACACTTTGATACCATTTAATCAAGGTGTGAACTTATTCACACAAACCCTTGTGAATTTCTTCACACAATATTGGAGTGATCGTTTTTAATGTTTTTCTTCTTTAATTACCCCCTCATAAGTATACTTACCACTTCTATTGATAGATTAGAATTAATGGAGGTATAACCCTCTTATGGGTTGATCCAATGGAGTATAAAGGATATGGATTTGTTGTTATTTTAGGTTCTTTAATATTTAAATCATCTCATTATTTTAATATTTCTATTCTATGATTTATTTTCTCTTTTTCTTCACTAAATTTAATGATGACACATTTTGAGTGTTAGTACGATCCAATTACTTGGAGGGGTTATCAAAGTGATCCTTTGAGTGTATTTCTGATTATCCTTGAAATTTAATATGTATTAAATCAGAAAATTATATTAGGGAGTTATCTCATTTATTGGATACCTCTTGAACCAGTGAAAAAAAAATCCAATAAAAAATTATTACATCTATTTTATCCCTAACAACCTAGGATCAACCAATAGACAATAATTATTTTAATTCAAGTTATTTTTTATTTTTTTCTTGGTAATTTTCCATAAATTACCATTTATTCAAATAAAATAAATCCAAATATTTGGAAACTCTATAGCCAAACCCTCCAAAAATCAAGTGTCTCTAGGTTTCTTCTTTAGTCCCCATGGATTCAATACCTATCTATACTAAGACAACCAATTTTTCTAGTAGTATAAATTTGGGCACTACCAGTGATAAATTATATTGTAATCTTGTCATTTCATGTCATATACACTATCAATTATGACTTTTCACTTTTAAAATCACAGGGTGTTACAAACCGACATATAATGTTTTCACAACACTCAAAATATTATGTTCTCTAGTAGTAGTGGTTTACCCTCTTCAGAATTTAAATTTAAAAATTCAAAATAAAAATAACTTAATATCTTTAAATTCTCTCAACTTCTTCTTCTTTATATTCACATTTATTTCTTCTAGTTTTTTTTCTATGGTTCTATCCAAGTGAAACTTGTGGTGAAATAGTATACATTGTGACTTGAAAAACAATTATCCTCAACTGTAACTTCCTTGTTCTTCCTCCGTAGTGAAATAAAATTCTTCATAGTGAGAACAATGTTCTTCATTTTTTTGAATCACAAAATAACTTTATGATAGTAAAAACATGAATGAACAACTTCATTATCTCTGGATATAAATTTTCCTCAAAAAAATTCATTCTGGTATTTATCAAATTTTTCATGCTTTAGAAAACTCCCAATTTCAAAAAGTATATAACTTTTATGAATTCATTAATGATCCTTAAAAAGTCATAAAATTATTTTTTTGAAGTAATGAAATTAATCTTATGATATTTTCCTTAGGTAAAATTCTATAACACTGTAACTAATGACTCGTATGAAGTATAAGATAACTCTTATATAGCACTGATTAACTCATTAAAATTCTTGTAATTTCTATTTCAAATTCGTAAATGACTCTTCTGAAGTCTATAAATACTTATTCAATGTTGATAAATAACTTTTTCTAAGTCTACAATTTTTTATGTCACTAATTACTCTTTCTAAGTTTGAAAAGATTCTTAATAAGTGTTTTATTCCTCATAAGAAATCCTTACTTTGTCATATTTTAAATATACACCATACTATATGACACTCCTAAAGTCATGGATGAATCATATGAAGTAGCTATCCCTTGTCCAATTCTCCATTCTACAGTCAAAATGACCCTTATTATTTTATGCATACCTAGACATATTTAAGACCAAATTTGGTTAATTTCAAAAACACTTCCCAATATCACTGAACATATCTCGAGCTCTTTTTATCACCTAAAGATATTTCATAACCATGGTATATACTTCACCTCAAATGAAACACAAAAAATCACATGATTTTTAATATGTTTTATATATTAAAAATAAAATTCAACACAATTAACTTACCCACTCTAAGTATTATAAAAAATATTATTCTCTAGACAAAATAAAATATTATTGAGTAAAATTATTTAACTTAAAATCCTAGTAACTTCAACTTGGGTCTTAACAATCTTCCAAGAACTCAATATCTCCCAAAACATATCTTGGGTACAACATCCCTGGACTCGATCATTTAAGATATAAATAAAGAGTTTAAGAGAAGAGAGGGAGGGGGAGGAGAACCTCTCTATAAGCTTAGTGCCACAATTTATCTATGACTGTTTTGGTGGAAATATTATCCTTACAAGCATGGAGGGTGATGAAAATAGTGATAAACCCTTTCTGAAGTCCACAAAAATGTTATTAGTGTAAATATGGGGATTTTTAAGCATGTTATATTTTTTTGTTATGATTTTTTATTATATCTTATTGCCATGTGGTATATGAATGAGTCCATCTAATAATTCCTCAAACACCAACTCCTTCTGATGTAGTTTATTAGGATTTATTGGTTTGGTGATGGAGAATCATCATATAGTTTATCTTATTTTGTATTCTCTATTTATATCTATAAGTTTACGTATTTTTTTCATAATAAAAGATTGTGAACAATGGTATTTTTACCATCCACGTTGGTCCAATGTGGGAAAAAGAATATAATAAATTTGAGTTATTTACCGCTTTAGATTCTTGTGTGAACACTTTCTCACTCTTATCTCTATTATTTATCTCTTATGGTGTTTATGTGATCATTTTAAATTTAAATAACATTATTAAACCCATACCTATTCACATATATTACGTATATTCTCCATCTTTGATGACTCTTATCCACCAACAACAACACACCATACATGGTCAGTCTACCCTACCCCCCTGTGTGAAGTATGGGGACACCACACTCAATGAATGAATTGTTTACATTTATTACACCTAAAACATGGGGCACCCCACACTCAAGACATAGGAATCATTAGTTTATAAAAATATTAAATAGAACTAAAAATAACGAATTGTCATTTTAAGCAATACAATAAACCAAACTCCATATCATTTATCAATAACCATCTTCCACCTAAATTCTAGAAAAAACATGGACTAATCAATTATAACATATCCATTTAAAAAGATAAAATGGAATCAAATCTACCCAAAAATATATGACACTAAATCAATCGTACATATTCAATTACATGTTTGTTTAAACGAAAATTTGTTTTAATCCCTTAAAATACATTAATTTTTTTAAAACATCATTTAACTCATCCTAAAAAAATAAGGCATGATCAACCTAACACCAGTTTTTATATGAAGCAGGGGAATTCCTATTTTGATGAATAATAGGAATAATAAAATAAACCAATAATATAAAATAAAATCTATATTTATTGGTAAAAATATGTTTTAGGGAAGAACCTATTTCTTAAAGTGGGCACCACCTATGATTTTCAACTATATGGTTATGTTTAAACCTAATTGCATTTGTGGATTAATTGTATTTCCTTCCCCAGAGTAAATTATTTATATGTTCTTAAAGGTTGGACCATATGTCATTGATTTTAGCACCATTCAACAAGGACTTTGATAATATTTTGTTTAAGGTGATATGATAAGAATTTTTTTGAGTAGTTTAGAGTCATGCAGAGTGGAATTTGGTTTGATAAAGTTTAAGTCCATATGATGAGGACCTATTATGCTTGGGGTTTTGTGAAAATATGGATCATACAAATAAAATTAGATGAATTCATCTTAGTGTTGAACCCATTTAGGGAAACTTGATGTAAACTAGAGGGACCAAATATCAAGAGGAAGTTGGGTTTTGGAGTTAATGGGAATTCATGGATGGACCTAGGTTAAGTCACCTTAGGTGTCATTACATATCCTAAGGTAATGAGAATAAATCCACACATAGTTCCTGATATTGATATATCATTAGAACATGGAGCCTCTACTAGAATGAATTGATGTGAATGAGAAGAACCTACATTAGGAGGGGGT
Source organism: Viscum album (assembly GCA_963277665.1). NCBI lineage: Eukaryota > Viridiplantae > Streptophyta > Magnoliopsida > Santalales > Viscaceae > Viscum > Viscum album. The sequence goes on from CAUJRU010003528.1 coordinate 41,178, forward strand.
TCTGGGTGAAAGTAACATTTATGGGCTGGTTAGAGATAAGTAATCCAGATGTAACTATGTATCCTATGAAAGTTAGAATCAAGCCACATATAGTTCTTTTATTGTATCCTCTACATAGATTGGTATTTGCTGATAATGAAATATGATGATAATTTTATCCTAATTTAGTTCCATTGTGAAACTCATCGTGAATGAGGGTGACCAAACACTAGGATGGAAAGATAGTTAAAGTTTATATGATTTTTTATTAGTCCTAGGATAGGAAATCATAATGTCACTATATATTCCAATGTAATTGGAATTATGCCACAATTTTTTCTTAAAAGGTATCTACATTTATTTGAGTTATATATAGGGGTAATGG
>CAUJRU010003529.1:0-41529 GCA_963277665.1 Viscum album
AACCTTTAGGTCGGGCTTGTGTGTTGTCTATGTACATATATATATTGTATTTTCATGTTACTTTTATATGCACTCCACCTGGAATTGAGTACCATGTACCGGCACCCAGATGTTCTGAAAGGTGTTTTCTCTGATATCCAGATGGTGAGGAACAGATTGTTGATCACCCCCATATTTCCCGCTCTTCCTTCGGCGGTAGTATCTAGCAATGGCACAGTTGGTAGTGGAGCCTAGCCCTTGATGATGACTTGGTTGGTGGCGATGTCTGATGATGAGAGGATGTGATATGTAGTGAGGGTCATGCGTGGTGGGAGAAGAGCACAAGGTTGATGTCTTTCATGTTCATGATACCCTACTGTCCTGGTTGTAATGTGGCAGTGGCACGAGAGATGTGCATAATGACATTGATGCCAGCACGGGATTCTGGGCCCTGCGGGAGAGGCAAGGATAGGTGGGGTTGTGACCCGAACCACATCAGAGGTGGCTGGATACGTAGTAATTAGATGGTATGGAAAGGATGAGAGCACAGAATGTTTAACGTTGGGGCATGAGAGCGGCAACTTAGTGGAGTAAGTGGATTCTGGGCGCCTTTATTGATGCTTTCTTGATATTATCTCATTACTTGCTTGCGTTATTTGGTGAGCGGGTCATTGGTGAGGTTTGGATGGATAGTTGACCTGTTTAGGTTTTGTTGTTTGTTCACTAGTGCATTAGTATGCTCCTTTCACATTTGCACAAAAGACCTTGGGTATGATCTTACTGAGTATACATGTTATGCTCACCCTGCATATATATAAACTGTTTTTCAAGTTTTCAAGAGGGTTACGGGGACCGAGCTGGACATTACTAGCTTCAAGATTAGAGTTGTTATGGAGTCGCTGTCTTAGTTTTCTTTTTTTGTATTTACTTTGGAGACTTTGTTTGTATTGTCTGACATACATGGTGGGATGGTTTGGTTTCACTTATATTATGTGACGGAGTTGTTAGGTGGTTGTTTATCTTCTCTCTCGATCTTTTTCACATATTGAGGGTAATGCCTCCTATTTGAGTGTTTTACACCCTCGGTGTTAATCGTCAACCTGGGGTCACTCCTCTTCACTACCAGCTCAGGAGAGGGGTGTTAGGGGGGTGTTGTGGCAGTGCACCCTACTGTTAGCTAGAGTGATAACATTTGGTGTTTTCATTAAGAGAGTTGTGTTCACTGTTGGAAAGCACGAACGTGGTTGTGAGTCGCGATCGTTGGTGAAACGCATGCGCTGGTGGGCAATCAGGTCTGGACGATTGTTGTGAGAACGGAACGTTGTTGGCCGATCCTTAACAACCGATCGAGGAGAGTTTGACTTGAGCTCATCCTGTTTGGATGAAAACGAGTATGGAGAACAGGCTCGCAATTGTTGAAACAGCATTGGAGAGTTTGCTGCAGAGGTTTCATGGAGCGTAAGCAAATGGAATACAGTACAGATCCAGGAAAGCAAAGTGCGGCAGTCCCAATCGTTCTGAATGGCAATAGAAAGGGAGACAGTAAACTAGGAGGTAGTGCAACACTGAAAGATGATGCTCTTATAAAAGGTATGAGTAATGTGTCGAAGAGAGTGGAGTTGCCGATGTTTTTAGGGGAAGATCTTTGGGGTTGGATCACTAAAACAGATACATATTTCCGGTTTTATCGAATACCTGAGGACATGAAATTGTCTTATTCACAAATTAGTATGAAGAGCACTGTTCTATATGGGTTCCTCACTTGGCGGAGTGATAATCCCGGTTCAAGTCAGGAGCAGCTGAAACCAGAGAAGATTGATTTTAATCGAGATCAAAGCAGCGTGGTTGAGTTAGAGACTGGTTCGGAACATGAACAACTTAATAAAGAGGAAGCGGATCACTTTGTGATGGAAGGGAACAACAGTAGTGAGCTAGAGGAGCAGCTTGAAACTAGTCCAAAACGGCCTGAGGAGCTGAGCAAGCAGCTCAAAACGGGAATTGCAGATGCTATGGTAGAAAGCAAGGAATCACAAGCAGCTCAACCGACTGCAATAGGGAGCTACAAATGGCTGTTGACAGAAGCTGCAAATACTGGGGTTCGAAAGGAAGGCGTGAAGGATCAAGGACCACCGCATCGGAAAGAGTATCATCATATTTCTAATATTAATGCTTTGGAAGAAATTTTGGTTGTTACTGTGTTTCTTGGTCTTCCTTTGGAATGGGATGGTCAAGACCTAATTGTTTCGTAGTCACTTTTGGTTAGCACTAACGGGGGAGTTGCTTCATGGAAGTTTCAATGAATGATTCTCAAGTTTTCAAAATTTCTCCACTATCACCCGACATGCAGTGCCCCCAGCTGGTCATGGCTTCCAATGGACGGGGAATCGCATATTCATTGGTTCATAATTCTGGTTTTACTCCTCCACGTGTAATGTTTTCATTAGAGGTTGCTGCATTGGTCGTGGCTTTGTTCAGATCCTTAAATCTTAAGGGCGGGTTTCTGTCCATTCTGGATGTGGCATCCCTAAAGCCTGAAGCTGAATTGTCTGAAAGATAAAGTCAAAGTGCAAGTAGAGCTCAGCGACTCCAATAGTGTTGGATTTTGAAGCTTGTGTGGCGGCAAATGATTCCCCAGAAGCATGTTTTTCTGAGGGGTCAAAAAGGAAAGGTGATCTTGAGTTTGAGATGCAGCTGGTGGTGGCTTTCTCTGCCACTGCAATTGGAGTTCATGGAAATAATTTGATCTCGGATGGCAAGATTGTTGATGATAGTTCATTAAATATTCCTGACCAGAAAAGAATTAAAGGTGAAGAATCTTCATCTTCTTACAAAGGAATATCTACTGCAATTGGTTCAATAAAAGCAGGACCTCCTTTGTATTGGGCAGAATTTTATTGTAGTGGAAAGAACTTGACAGGCAGGTGGGCGCAAGTAGACACTGTCAATGTTATAATTGATGGAGAGCAGAATGTAGTAGCTACAACGGCCATATGTAAAACATCTTTGGGATTTGTAGTGGCTTTTTCTGGCCAGGGTGCTAGAGATGTTACACGAAGGTGTCGTATGCAATGGTATAAGATATCTTCACAAAGGATCAATTCAGATTGGTGGGATATAGTGTCGGCACCATTGAAGCAGCTTGAGTCTAAAGCTAATAGGCCATAGCTTGGTGGACTGAATGGTAACTTTCCTGAAGAAGATTGTATGAAGGTTGGTGCCGAATCTGAGGATCTAGAGTTGGAAACCAGGGCATTAACCGAGACTCTGCAAACTGATCAACAGGCCTACAAAAACTAACATTTATATGCTCTTAAAAGGTGGGTGACCAAGTACCAGATAATTCGACCCAAGGGTCCTGTGTTGGGTTTTTGTACTGGCCATCCAATTTACCCTCGAACATGCGTGCAGATATTAAAGGAAAAAGAACAATGACTCTGGGAAGGACTTCAAGTAAAAGCTATTGAGCATCCTGTAAATGTGTTAAAGCATGTCGTTAAGCATGTCAATGCTGAAGCTGATGAAGCTGAGGATAATGATAATGGTGATCATGGAAGAATCACTCCACTTTATGGGAAATGGCAAGCGGAGCCTTTGTGCCTTCCTCGTGCAACAAATAGGAAAGTACCAAAGAAAGAGCGTGGCCAGGTAGATGTTTGGTCCGAGAAGTGCCTCCCACCAAGAACTATGCACTTGTGATTGCCAAGGGTATTAATGGTTGCAAAAAGGCTAGAAATCGATTACGCGCCTGCTATGGTTTGATTTGATTTTCAAAATGGCCGATGTGTTCCTGTTTTTGATGGAATCGTCGTGTGTGCTAAGCTCAAGGTTGCAATATTGGAGGCATACAGTGAAGAATGGCCGGAAATTTATAGATGGGAAATTGAAGTTAAAACAGGTTCGTTGGCCGGTTTGTTGTGCTGAAGTGCAGCCAGAGTTGGCCGGGAATGATACACGTGCAGGTTCAAGTGTGCTACCATCTTCAAAGGGTGCTTGCCATTCTAGAGCTAAAGAGGTCCAGTTGTGTTTTGGAGGACCACCTTGGGGACAAGGTGGCTTTTCAAGAGGGAGGTGATGTTACAAATGTAGGGGTGTAGGTTGTTAATGTAGAAATGTGGTGAAGATATCATTGTTAATTGTGTGCGTGGGGCTGGTGGGGGTTGTCCGTGCTGGGGGCAGCTATAGCGACTCAGGCTTTTCATACATGGATATTACATCTTTTTATATGAATATTCAATACGTTACACAAACACACGTCTGAGAACCGTAATAGTTTAGTGTTGTTGAACTCCATTTTATTATAATGGATATTTCCGAGTCCCACATCGGAATATCCCACCTTATAATTTATATTACCCATTTATAAAAGAATGTCTCCACCTCACATTGAGGTAAGGGGAATTCGGCACGCCTCTCTTTATCATTCTACATGGTATCAGAGCGTACTCCGTAATAATAATTTCCTCCCTCCCGTTTTCCAGCCCCGCTTTCCTGCGGCTCTCCCGGCGCCACTCCTCCCCTTCTTGGTCGTCACTCCCGCTACGCACAGCCAGCTTCAACCGGCCCGCCTCACCCACTGCGACTCCCGGACCCACCGCGCCTCCCGATCCCAACGTCGTCGCTCAACCACCCGCCTCTCCCAGCGCCTCCAGGTCCCGACGCGGTCTCCCGACCCGCCTCCGACGCGGCGACATCCCGGCCCGCCTCCTTCACGTCTCCAGGCCTGCCCTCCCCACGGCCTCCCTCGCAACGATCGGCCCGCCTCTCCTGGCGCCTCCCGATCCCAACACGACTCTCAGCCCGCTCTCCAACGGCCTCCCGACACGACTCCCGGCCTGCCCTCCAACGGCCTTCCTCGCGACGACCCGCCCGCCTTCCCTTCATCCTTCCCGACGGCAATCTCCCGCCCAGCCACATTGTCTCGCCCGCGGCCCACACTCTCAACCTGCTTCCGACACAGAACCAGCACCGCTTTCCAGGCGGAACCCCTCCCGCGGCTCTTTCCCGCACTTCCCCGCCCTCCAGCGGCCTCCTTGGCGCACTTCGGCCCGCCTCCCGCAGTCTCCCACCCTCACCTCCCTCGCGGTTTCCCAACCCGCCTCCTGCGGCAACGTCCCGACCCTCGCCCTACTCGACGATTCCCGGCCCGCCATCCCTCGGTGCTTCCTGGCCCACCGATTCTTCACTGGTAGGCTCAACCGCCCGCGGCCCTCCAGCACAACCTCTGATCGCCAGCGTTCCTACAAGGCCGCCCCCTCACCGTCGTTGTCGGCCTTCCCGCACGACAGCCCCACGCTTCATTTGTGCGTTTGTGCGCCCACCTGAGCAGTTGTCCCATGCTCCGTCATCGACTCACCCGCAAGACGGTCCCCCTTCATCCAATACCTGTTACAGAACGACGCTCTCGCAGGAGGAAATTGCCTTGATACAAACTTATCGGGCTGCTCTGTCACCATTCTCTTCTCTAGCCCCCATTGCTTAGACTGACAGCTCTACCTCCTATGTATCTCATCGACTGACGGCTTGGATGCTTGACTCTGGTGCGTCAAAACATCTCACAGGAGGCTTTGGTATATGTTCACTAGCTATCATCCGTACACTGGAGCCTCTACAATTACTGTGGCTAATGGATCAACAATCCCCATTACCGGATTTGGCACATGCCCCTAACCCCATCTATTCACCTGGCTTCGGTCGCTCATGTTCCTCATAGTCCATTTAATCTTATCTCCATCAGCAAACTCACTGGAGACTTAAATTGTGTTGTTACTTTTACATCATCTGGTATTGTTTTTCAGGAGCGGACGACGAATCGGGAACTTGGTCGAGGTCATCTTCGGAGTGAGGTGTACATGTTCGATACCCCACCATCTCTTTGTTGCTCATCCACCTCAGCTCGTGCCCTTGACCTACATTCTCGCTTTAGATACTCTACTTAAAACCTTCCTTCATAACTTAGGTAAAAGAAAAAGAAACTCGATAAGAGTAAACAAGAGAGATATGTAAGCATAACATGAATATAAAGGTATGAGAACATGAGCATAACATTTGAAAACCATACCTTGCATATCAAAGATCATAATTTTGAGTCATGGTATAAAGAATGACAGTTCATAAGACATAAATCATAAGAAAATCAAAGAACATGAGCCATGAGAGCATAACATTGGCATAAAATATGGAATTGTGGAATACACATAAGCATAGAAAATCATTTTCATAGTAGTTAAGACTCACCATCAAGACTACCATAGTAGAATGGGTTTACTGAATCGGGCAAGTCCTATCTATCTCATGAGATATGATTTTTTACCCAATGCATTGGAAGAAGATATATGTCTCACCCGTCTTTGGTTATAACGTCGTCATCGTCCTTGGTTATACCATAACCACTGTCACATAATGAAAATCATACATGTGTGCCACCAGATCATAAAACATTCATCATGTCATAACCCATGAAATGAAATGGGTTTCATAAACATTTCATCATATCATAATATGTGGAAAAAAAACGGGTTTCATAATCATTTCATCATTTCATCATAGCATAACCCATGAAAAGAAACGGGTTCCATAAGAGTTTTGACATGGTATAACCCGTGGAAGAGAAATGGGTTCCATAAACACCGCGTCATTATAAACATAAACCATTCAGAGAAAGAATAAGAATGGTATCATTATATCATATCCCCAGTAAAACATAAGTAACCTCAAAGGATGTCATCTTAGAATGAAGAATGATTTTGAAAGAAAAATCACTTAAAATGTTTCTTGAGGAAAATATTCTTTCTTTGAAAATCACTTTTTAAAAATAAAATATTTAGGAAATATTCAGAAAATCGTTTTCTTTGAAAATAACTTTGAAAACTTATAAAGGAATCTTTTAAAAATCATTTAAAACATTTCTTGAAAAAATATCCATTCCGATTTGAAAAACAGTTTTTAAAAGATAAAACATTTTGAAAGTCATTTTCTTTAAAAATAACCTTGAAAACTTATAAAAGAAGCTTCAAAGCAAATAATGGTCATGACGTCAGAAAATTTTGTCCATGTCGAATACGTTAAAACAAAGATTTCTTTCACATTTTTTATAAAAGTCAAAATGCGTTGTTTGAAAAATAACATGAAGATTGCTTTCAAAACATTTTGTAAAAATTCAAACATGTGTAAAAATGTATTTAATAAATCATTTGAAGAATGTTAAAAACATTTTTGAAAACATTTTTAGAAAACATGGTTTTGGAAGAAAATGTTTTCGACCGAAGAGAGAAATAAAAATGATTTTTCTTAAAACATTTTCACAATTATTTTAATTACCAAAGAACTATTACTTGAAAATATCATGAATAACCAGAAAAGAAGAAATCTCATGAGTTTCTTGAGAGATAGATCGTAAGATTTCATCATTGGCAGTGTAGAGGTGAATTCTCTTTTTCTCAATGTGAGGTGGGGACATTCTTTTATAGATGAGTAAAAAGGATTACATGGTGGGATAATCTGATGTGGGACTCGAAAATACCCATTATAATAAAACGAGGTTTAATACTCCCCCTCAAGCTGGACATGTCCAACTTGGACTAAGAGTCCCACAAAAGAAAGACGACAGCGACAAGACCATACACACACATCCCCCTCAAGCTGGGTCGCTGATGTTGTGGATACCCAACTTAGTACTGAGAGAGCCCAGACGAGTTCCCGAGAGGCCTTTGATGAAGATGTTGGCAAGCTGATCTGTCGTTGAAATGTGGTCGAAACTGATATGGTTCTGCTCGAGGTGATGACGAATAAAATGTGACAGTCCACCTCGATATGCTTCGTTCGTTCATAGAAGACGAAATTAGAAGCAATCTTCGTGGCTGCCTGATTGTCACGCCAAATACGAGAAGACGTCTGCAGTGGGAAGTCAAACTCATGGATGAGATGATAAAGCCAAAGTATCTCAGTAGTGACTATGACCATGGCACGGTATTCAGACTCCGCACTAGATCTAGAGACGACAATCTGCTTCTTGTTGCGCCAAGAGATGAGGTTACCTGCCAAGAAAACAGCAAACCCATAAGTAAACTTTCGGGTAGCAAGGCAACCAGCATAGTCAGCATCACAGAAAGCCTCAACATTCAGATGAGCGTGATGTGAGTACCAAAGACCATGGGCAGGGTCTTTCTTGATGTATTTAGCAATGTGGAGGATATCATTCCATTGAAAATTGGTCGGATGCTCCATGAATTTGTTCACTTTGCCAACAGCGCAGGCAATATCCAATCGTGTCATGGTGAGGTAATTAAGTTTGCTCACAAGACGACGGTAGCTCTCAGGTGAGAAAAGGGTGTCGTGTCGTCATAGAGAGAATGTTCCCCAGGCTCAAGAGAAGTGCCCACGACAGTTGCCTGACTCAAACCCGCATCCTGTAAGATATTCATGGCATATTTCTGTTGGCAGAGAAAGATAGTGTTCGTAGAACGGGAGATCTCGATATCAAGAAAGTATGTGAGAGGACTGAGATCTTTGGTGTGGAAGTGGTGGTGAAGATGTCCCTTGAGTTGGGCGATTTCAGTGGAGTCGCTCCCGGTGATGATGATATCATCAACATATACCACCAGCAAGATGCAACCATTGGACGTCGTACAGTAGAAGACGGTGCGGTCCTTCATACTACGAGAGAGCCCAAATGCAGTGACAACGGTACTGAAGCGGTTAAACCAACCACGAGGAGGCTGCTTGAGACCATGTAGAGAGCGACGAAGTCGGCAGACATTGGAGTCAGCTCCTGAGGCACAAAATCTGGGGGACTACTGCAGATATACCTCTTCTTCAAGAAAGCCATGAAGAAAGGCATTCTTGACATCCAATTGATGAAGCGGCCAGAGAGATAGATAATCGGATTGATAACATCTTGGCAACCGGAGAGAAAGTCTCAAAATAGTCGATGTCATATGCCTGAGCAAAGCCCTTCGCCACAAGTCGGGCTTTGAGGCGATGGAGAGTGTCATTGGCATTGAGACGGACCATATAAATCAATTTGTTGTCGACCGCCTGTTTGCGTTCTGAAAGGGGGACAATATCCCAAGTATGGTTGTCATCAAAAGCCTGCAGTTCATCCCGCATCGCTTGTGGCCAACCGGGGTGAGATTTGGCGTCGCCAACCGTGCGGGGAATAGATATTGTCTCCAGAGTAGAAAGACCCCTGTATGAGGATGTGTACAGAGGGGTATCCTGGCATGAACGAGTACCTTTTCGGAGTACAATGGGCAAGTCATCTGGAGCTAAAGCAGGAGCATCGAACGAGTCTGGGACGATTGTGTCCTCGGCCTGGACGGGGGATACAGTCGACAAGCAGCGGGAGTAAACAGTGCCAAACCGGTGACCATCAGAGTGGGGCACCAGAGATGGGTGGATGATGAGTGGAAGACAATCATCGATTGTGGTGTCTGGCTGGGGAGAGGGTAGAATGAAAGAAGAGCTTTCAACAAACGACACATCAGCAGAGATGATATATCACCGTAAATCGGGAGAGAAGCATCAGTATCCGCGCCGAGTGAGGGAATATCCGAGAAAAATGCAACGAAGGGATTTGAGAGAAAGTTTAGAAAGGTTGGGGCGAGTGTCCCGAACATAACATAGACACTTGAACACACAGAGTGGAAGTGAGTGAGGAGGAAGAGAGGAGAACAGAGTCCGAAAAAGAGTCTCCCCTGAAGGATAGAAGAGGAGAGTCGATTTAGGAGGATAGCATCAGACTCAAAAAGGAGAGGGACTTTCATGTGGAAGAGGGCACGAGCAGTCTCCAGAATATGGCGATGTTTCCGCTCAGCCACTCCATTCTGCTGAGGTGTATCGGGGCAGGATGTCTGATGAATGATGTTTTTATCCTTGAGAAACTACTGAAAGGAAGTGAATAAATATTCTCGTCCATTGTCGAAGCGGGAGACATTTAAGGGGGTGGAGAATTGAGTATGAATTTCATTATAAAAGGTCTGAAAAGTAGAAAAAACTTCAGACTGATTACGAAGAAGGTAAAGTCATGTCATGCACGAGTAGTCATCAATAAAGGATACATAATAACTGTACCCGGACTGGCTAGAAACCCTGCAAGGACCCCATACATCGGAATGAACAAGGTCGAAAGGACTCGCTGCACGCGGTTCCAGTCGAGGAACATACGTCACCCGATGATATTTAGCAAACTTGCAAGATTCACAATGGAAGGAAAATTGGGGACTAAATTGGGGGCAAAACTTATGAAGGACGGAAGCCAGTGGATGACCAAGGCTAGAATGTAGGTCAAGGGCACGAGCTGAGGTGGATGAGCAAGCAAGTGATGGTGGGGTATCAAACATGTAAACCCCATTCTGAAGATGGCCTCGACCAATTTCCCGATTCGTCGTCCGCTACAGAAAAATAACACCAAAGGAAGTAAAAGTAGCAAACACAATTTAAGTCTCCGGTGAATTTGCTGACAGAGATAAGATTAAATGAACTATGAGGAACATGTTCGACCGAAGCCAGGTGAATAGACGGTGTGAAGAGCATTTGCCAAATCCGATAATAGGGATTGTTGATCCATTAGCAACGGTAATTGTAGAGGCGCCAGTGTACGGATGATAGGTAATAAACATACCGCAGTCCCCTGTGAGATGTTCCGACGCACCAGAGTCAAGTATCCAAGTTGTCGATCGATGAGATACACGGGCTGTAGAGCTGTCAGTCTGAGCAATGGGGGTCGGAGAAGAGGACGGTGGCACAACAGCGCAATAAGACTGTATCAAGGCAACCTCCTCCGTCGAGAGCATCGTTCTGTAACATGTACTGGATGAAGGGGGACCACCTTCTGGGAGAGTCGATGACGGAGCATGGGACAGCTGCTCAGGCGGACGCACAGACGCACAGATGAAGCGTGGGGTTGCCGTGTGGGAAGGTCGGGACGTTGTCGAAAGAGGCGGGTTGGGAAACCATGAGGGAGGCAGAGTTCGGGAGACCGCGAGAGGTGGGCCGAGAGTGCCGAGGAGGGAAGGGTCGGTATGCATCATCGGAAGCGGGCTGAGGAGCGCCGAGGAAGTCGGGGTCGGGATGCCAGGACGTCCGGAGTGGGAGGGTGGTGCAACCGTGTCGGAGACAGTGGCGAAGGGGCGGTGTTGTGTGGCGGACTTGTGGGAGTACTGCCTTCTGTGCCCTCTGGGAAACCACGTCGGGACCGGGAGGGTGTTTCTCGGCCGGTCAGGACGACGTCGTGCGCAGTAAGGGCGGCGGGTGGTCGCTTCGATAGGGAGGCCGACGAGCGGGTGAGGCCGGGAGATCGCTGCGAGAGGGGCAGTGGCCGGGAGCCGCCGCACAAAGGAGGCGGAGACCGGGAGTGTCGAGGAGGCGGGCCGTCACGCGGAGGGCAGGGCCGATCGAGAAGGTGGGGCCGATCGCGTAGCCGGGAGGCCGCTGGAAGGCGGGGGTCAGTCGCGAAGCCGGGAGAGCATCGCGGGAGGGCGGGCGGGTGCCGATTGCGAAGCCCGGAGAGCGTCGCGGGAGCGCAGGCGGGGGCCAATCGTGAAGTCAGGGGGGCGTCGGAGGCAAGCGATGTCGTAGGAGGACGCGAGCAGGCAGGGACCGGGAAGCCGCGGGAAGGTGGGCGGTTGCCGATCGCGAAGCCGGGAGGAGCGTCGTCAAGCGGGAGCCGCACGCAGGGAGTTGCGCGAGGAGGCGGAGCTGAGGGTTCCGCCTAGAGCCAAGAGACCGCGAGGAGGGCGCCGCCGAGAAGGGCGGGGTCGGACAATGCCGGAAGACCGCGGGGAGGGCGTCGTCGGGAAGGGCGGGGTGCCTAGGTTGGGAGGGGGGTCTGCCTGGAGTGGGGGGGTCCGTCGGGAGAGAGGAGGCAGCGGGTGGGAGGGAAGGAAAAATATTAGACCTTTTTTGATACCATGTAGAGGTGACCTCAATGTGAGGTGGGGACATTCTTTTATAGATGAGTAAAAAGGATTACATGGTGGGATAATCCAATGTGGGACTCAGAAATACACAATATAATAAAACAGGATTTAACAGGAAGCATAATCATAAACAATCTCGATAAACGATAAGATTGTAACATAAAATCTTTACCAATTACGTAACTTTGAATCGTAAGCCCCATGAAAGACAGATCATCAAATGGATATGTAAATCCTCATAATTTTAAGGATAAGAATTATATAATACATTCATGAGTAGTATATACGCCACATAAAAGAAACACGTGATGAATATGGCATGTGTCTCAGGGAATTGAAAAATGAGACAGAAACCTCTTACAGCTTTAGTAATCATTTGAATCGTAAGCCCCAATAAAGCATACATCAAATGAAACTTTAAATATCATGAAAAGAAAGATATTCATGATATAACATGTCAAATGAGCAGTATATACACCACACAAAAGAAACGAGTAGTGAATTTGCATATGACTCCCTGAAATAAAAGAGATACTAGATTTCTCTTACCTTAAGTCTCGACTTTCTTTGTACACGTTCGAACCTCCTGTATAATAAATATAAGTTTATTATACATCTATTATAGAACCACACTTATATATATTATATCATATATAATTTACTTATGACCATTCATTACTCATTTATTACCAATTCCTAGTTAAAATCGCATTTTGTGTAATAACAGCTTTATTTTTCGAATATGTTTTGATTTGCTATCTTCAATCCTCTTACTTCGATCATGGTTTCATCATCTCCAGAATAATAATAATGGCATAATTATCATATTTATACATCAATTATACTTTTAAGACCAATCATGAAAGATAGTTTTGAGAAATGAAATACGTTGCGATCATAGAGACGGTAGGTCGCACGTACGCATGAGTAACGTTTCCATTTTTCAACAATCATTATGGAAATGAGATAAGTAATATTTTATCTTTCCAGAATGATCATAATATCATAAATACCGTAATATTTCTTCCAATATACTTATACATATCATCCATGTTGTATGGTGCTGAAAAGAGAGAATAACACCACTTCGTGAATGTGGTAGTCCACACGTACACGAATGACGTTATGATCTTTCAGTGAGTGAAAAGGTAAGAAAAAAATGATATATTATATTTTCAAAATGATAAATGTGTCATGAATATTATAAGTATGTCATGTATATCACATATATTCGGTAAATTTATACTTATTATCTTTCATGTAAAGCGTCGGTTAAAAATGAATCATATTACTTCGCGAGGCGACAGTCCGCCGTACACACGAATGACGTTATCGAATTCTTACGAAATGGAAGGTAAAAAGGTATTAATTATGTTATAAATATCATATATATACTTTAAATTCATCATCATACCCAACCGTGAAAGGTGGTGATAGAAAAACGAATGACATCGGTTTGCGGGGCAGTAGTCCGCCGTACACAAGAATGATGATTTCGAAACCCATTTGATAAAAGTGAAGCTGGTTGTGGGTCGTGTCCTTAACATAACAACATCTCAATACATGGAAGATACTGGGGTTATTATATCAGCATGGTTTAATAATGATTGAAGAAGATGAAGAAAGAAATAAAATAAACACTCGTTGAAGAACGTTACCTCTTTTTCGGGTATCCTCCTTAGGTTTGCACCAAAGGCCTTCTTAGATTGGTTTTCTGCCCAAACTAAGGCTTCTATGATGAGAGGAGGGAAGTTGGGAAGAGATTTAAAGCTTGGCCGAACCAGAAGGGTTTAAAGATGTGAATATGAGAAGGGAGTGGGTGGCCTTTTATAAGTGAGGTGGGTGGCACACTTATGGTTTTTTAAAATAAAAAGGTGTACCCACGTTTGACACATGCTACAAGCGTCCAAAATGGAGTATTCACGAGCCTTAGACGTGATAGGGTCGAAATATGGTCAGCCAATAGATTTTAGACAAGTGTTTAGATCATTTTAACCCTTATCTTTTTAGTTTAACCATCCGGTAAACTCATTTTTACCTTAACCGCGGTAAATAATTTTTACTATTTTAGTATTCATTAAGGTCAAAAATTAAATTGACCTTGTTATAAAATATAAATTATGTTGATTTCAAATATGAAATCCATTTTGCCAAATTCCATTCACAAAAGTGGCAAAATTTAATTTAAAATTAATCTCGCAGACGCGACGAGAAAACGGGTTTTCAAAAATAAAATGTTCAAAAGTTTACAAGGTTTTTATATCAAAATTCAAAGTGAAAAAGATTTCAATGACCTAAATTGGATTAATAGATATATAATTGAACTAATGTTACTCTAAAACCAATTTAAAATATAATTTAACTTTATAAATAAGTTAAGCAAAAAAGACACTTTTCAATTAAAATTCAGTATTTTTTACTATTGATCACAAAATTGATTTTTTCAGAAAATTCTTAAAAATTACCTTAAGATAATTTTGATATGGTGATTTCAAAAATGAAGTTTATTTTGTAAAATAAATTTTCTAAAAGTGTCAAAAATTAGTTTTTAAAAATAAGCGTACAAAAAGACAACAAAACTGCTTTTTAGAAAAATACATTTTTAAGCGTAAAATTAGATTTATTCTTATCTCTAATCTAGAAAACACATAAGATGAATGTTAAATAATTGATTGAATATATACTATATACATTTCATTAAAATCATTCATCAAAAGTGGTTTTCTAGTTTATTGAGGTAAAAATCATTTGCATAAAAATAATTTTTTAGAAAAAGATTTTATTTATTTTCATTTTTAATTAAATGGTTAGCAAGAAATTCATTTTATATACATGTGTAAACCATATAATTTAATTAATCATATTCATATCTATCATTCCAACGGGTAGGTGATATCAATCATGTAATAATATTTTAATAATATGTCGTGTTTCATTTAAACTCAGTCTTGCGCGAGTTAAACCCAGTGTTACGTGTAATGTAAAATATCAAAAAAAAAATTCATTTGAAAAAAATATTTCACAAAATCTCAAGGTGTTATAACAACCTTATATTTTCCCTTTATGAGTAGGTTGGGACAGTTGGTAGTGGTTGGGCCTATTATATAAAGGGATTGCTTGTAGGGGAAGGATACAATTCATTTTGGCATTTCAACTGGTTGATGTTGGGAGTTGGACCTTGGGAGGTCACAACGTGGCTCTTCGGGAAGTGGTTGTTTCAGGGGAGTTCTCTCTTTCTTCATCTTATTCTTCTTTGTTTCATTCTGTAATTTTGTTCCGTCTCCTGCAACTGCAATAATAGATGTTGTGTTGTTTTATTTCTCCTACCCTAATCTCGACTGTGCAACCTGCTATTAGCTAGAGTGCTAACATATATATTATAAAATTTATTAACATTAAATTTTAAATATTTTGTATCATCATTATATTTTTAATTGGGTTAGACAGGTTAGACGGGGAAGAAATGGTCAACCCGAAACTGAACCGAATATTATTCATGTCATATCACTCAGCCTGATTACAACCCGAACCCATTCATGTCTGGCGCAAACCCGTTTAACTCGTGCAGTATCGTGACGGGTTCAAAATTGTCACCTCAAATGAAAACCAAAAAATGATTCATACTCTTCTTTAATGTCTGCGTGTTGTAGCCATTGCACAAATGCCCAGGGTCTGTTGAGGACAATATAACCCTGCCATCATAAAACAATACATAATAAGCAAAATGTGAGCTACAATCAAAACCAAGGATATTTTTGGAGGAAAAATGAGAAATGAAGTTGGCATCCAGTTTTCTAGCTCCATGATTATCCTCTAAAGGCATTTTTACCTTTTTCTGTTCCAAATCTCTAACTCCAAAGTAATTTAGATACTAGTTATACAAGAACAATTAGATTGGACGCATCAAAGAACCCCACAGAATAGACAGAGCCACACTTTAGTTATTGAAAACAAAGACAGTGGCGAGATACGTTTATAGGGAACAAAGCTTCCAAAGCGGAAGGGAGTCCATGAGAAAAATCAGAAGTAACATATTAAGGACAAATACTTTATCAACTCCGGCAGGAAGGGGCTGAGCAACAAACGTGGGGATCTCATCCATCAGATTATCGGGCTTCCCAGAGTGCAAGACCCTCGTGAAGCCACCCATCTCAGAATTAGGCGCATCTCTGAACTTCTTGAACCAGTAGTACATGACCCGACACTGCCACTTGTTGTAAACGGAATCGGAGGCGGTGACAGCAGTGTGGAAAAGCCGTCGTTTCTGGAGCTTGGATCGTTTCTTATCGTGGGGCATCTTGATGACTGGGTCCGATGAGAAGACGCCCGAGGAGGAATAAGACGGCGATGTCCGGCTAGGGTTTGGGAAGCCTTGCTTGAGAGAGGCGTTCGAGGAGATGATAATGTTGTATGTGATCAGTGCCACTGAGAATATTATGATTAGGGTGTAGAAGTTCCAACCCATCTCTGAATCTCTCTGTGTCACTCCAAGTAGGGTTTCAAATCTAGAGGGTGGCTATAAATCTAGAGGAATGGATCAGAGCACAACACCACCAAAAAGTAGAGGAAAAAGAGAGGAGACCAAGAAAACTTCAGCTGCAGCGATAGCAGCAGCCATTTTCGTTTCTTCGGCAAGTCCGCGATTTCTGATTTCTGATTTCTTTATTTTCCTTGGAAAAGTTCCCGTTGTTTCATTTATAAAATGTATTAAATTATATGAATAAAAAAATAAAAAGTATAAATAATTTAAAAAAAAAAGATTTTGTTGTGAAAACAAAAAATGAAAATAGTAAAATTAGAATAGCACATAAAGACAAATATGAATGAAATACGGGTATTTTATTAATGATTCTAGTATCTCTCTTCTATCAGTAGTACGTATCCAGGGGGGCTGCACTACCCTTTGATAGGTAGTAGGGTAGGTGGGGGAATTGGTGGGGTGGGCAGCTCCCCTCCAATCATGATTGCACCTACCTTCAGCAGTTGTCTAACACTCATCTTTGGGATGCACACCTCTACTAATGTCATACGTGCTTTGATGTTAACTCATTAAAAACCTTTTCTGTAAAAACCCAGTGATATCTCCGTTTTTCATCAACTATTGCGTGAAGGATAAAAAATCTGGTGGTATGTGTTTTGTCTGATCATTTTCTATGAACCATTTCTTTAATTGTGTGTTGCACGCAGTATTATCTTTTAATAATATTGATGAGCTACAATCCATGGACAATCCACTTGATGCTCGAATGTGTTGAGTCATAGATCGCAATCAAACACATTCTTTACATGCTTTGTGTAATGTTATTACTTCTGCATGATTTAAAAATGTTGTAATGAGTGTCTACTTTTATTATCTCAAAGATATGGCAGTGCCTCTAACTGTAAACACATAACCAGTTTGTGATCGCGCATTATACGAATATGATAAATAACCTACATCTGCAAAACCGATCATATTCTTTTCTAATTTGTTAGAATAGAATAAACTCAAATCAATAGTGGCCAAAGATAACAAAAAATATGTTTAACTCTATTTCAGTGTCTTCATGTTGGGGTTGAACTAAATCTTGGCAATAAATTAGTAGAAAATATATATATTAGGACGAATACAATTAGCAAGATACATTAATGCTCTGGTATCACTGAGACATGGTACTTTTGGACCAACCAACTCTTTATTTTCTTCATAAGGCCGAAATTGATCTATCTCGGTATTTAAATACCGAACAACCATTAGAGTTTTTAAAGGATTCGCTTTATTCACATTAAAGCGTTTTAAGACTTTTTTTCAGTGTAATTTGTGTTAGAGTTGGTGTCCTAAGAACCAACTGTTTGTACTTTGATTACATGAATATATGCCTATTATATATTGTTCATTGTTCTGCATGACTATAATATAATAATGTCCTGGAATATTTGTTGCATTAATAAGGTCATGGCAGATCTCTGCTATGATGAGAACTTTGAAATGCTATAACAATATTCTTAAATAAAGTTATACAGTTGGATGACGTACTATGACAAGACACATAGTATACAAACCGTCATGTGCGAGTACTCGTAAGAAGACGAGACTCTCTCTCATGGAGTTCGCACTTGGTAGTCTCCAAGATGGGAGATTATGAGAACATACCCGCCAGTAGTAATTCCACATATATTGATGTCATCGGACATTACTATCTACGAGCGTGTGTAATGGTCCTTAAACTGGAAGATTATCATTAACTCGTGTCATGACTCGCGCACTTAGATTTGCTGACGAAAGCCGTCACAAAGACAGTTGGCGGGAAGTAGGGTACGTCGGGTGCGTCATGAATGACATGTTGTTAATGGATAAGTTGAGGAAAGATTTGTCCCTTCCATATTATGAAAGTAGATATCTCGGACCCTTTGATTGAAATAGAACTGTCGCCTAAATTCTATGGCCATGGTGTAACGACGAGTTTATTTCTGAAAGTCAAAGAATGACAGATCAAACATATAGGTTTATGACACTGCCATGAAACCTGCTTGATGAGATATTGAGACAAATGGATTAGATTACACGGTAAGCATTTGTATGAGGTGACACGTCAATGCGGTATCAACTTCCTTCTCTTGGGTGCCTTGACCCGTTGCTAGACAGTAATTTTGGACTTTAGGCAAGCCCACCTAATGCCAATGAGAAAGAGGCCCAGAGGGTCACACACTAAGTGTATCCAAGTATCTCAAGTAGAATAAAGATTATTCACGCACGTGGTTTAATAACTATTCAAGGAAGCCTAAATCGTTTTAATGATGGAGGAAGAATAAAATGAAAACAAGTACACGTCGTGTATAAATGATTACACGTCGTGTAGTTTTCAATTTTGAAAGGGAATGAAAAACAAGTACACGCCATGTATTAATGATTACACGCTGTGTAGTTTTCCTTTTGGAAAACAAGTACACGCTGTGTATTTATGATTACACGCCGTGTAGTTTTTCCAGTCAGGATTTTGAGGAAATAATATTATTTTATTAAATGATATTTATTATAATCAGCGTGAACGCATGTCAAGGAATTAATGATTCGACATGGGGGTTTTCAATAAGAGTTAATGAAATAAATAAAACGCGTAACTTGTTTATTTATTGTCACAACTCTATAACCTCAAACCTGATTATAAATATCCTCACAACCCCAACACTTTTCTCTAATCGTTGTGCACAACAATTCAGAAGAATTCTCTCAAGACCGAAAGAACTCCTTCCTCCAAGAACGCTCTCAAGACCGAGAGAGATCCTCCTCCATCGGATCAAGACAATCTAAGGTAGACAACACAAGCAAAAGTTTCTCCACGCTAGCACCTGGAGAATCCTTTGGTAACGTCCAGAGATACATGGTGCACGTGTGGATCATCGCTAGAGGAAGTCTATCCTTGGATTCTGCAATGCAACGATGAATCACATCAGAACGTGATCAGAAAAATCAATGAAGAAAGAACGTCATAAAAGGTACTTCTTGTCAATTAATTAAATTAATTATAATCAACCTGTGGCGATCCACTTTTGTGGTTCGAGGACTATTCTTCTTCTTTGTATATTTATGTGATTCGATCCATGGAGTCTGGTGTTTATCGTCGTATTGATCTCAGATTGATCATTGCTAATGACAAAAAGTCAAGTGAGAACATCCACCCACGAGCTTCCGCTGCGCCCAGAACCTTCAATTTGACTGTTGCAAAAAAATACCACTTCGCGTATACTCAATCTGTAATCCAGGACAATACCTGGTTTCTCCTGGGTCTTTCATTTCAAATTCATCTTCTAAGTTTCTCATTGCTTCATTAATCTCTTTCGGAGTTCTAATGTTATTTAAATCATCCACATAAACAACAATGATTGCATATCCAGATGTTGTTTTCTTAATAAAAACACGTGAGTATATGAGGTTATTTACATTCCCTTTATTTAAAAAATATTCTCTCAAACGATTATACAACATACATACAAATTGTTTTAATCTATACATGGATTTCTGTAATTTAATTGAATATTGGTCTTTGGGTTTTGATTTCAATATTTTGGGTGTTTTGAATCATGTGTGGATTCTCATATATATATACCACTAACGTGAGCATGATATGTCAAAAGACCCTTCACCTATTAAGTGAATTTAATTCAACTTGCATCGCGTCCTTCCATTTATTCTAATCAGATCATTTTTCGCATTCCATAATAGATCTTGGTTTGAGATCTTCATTTTCTATATCATGTGATATAGAATATGAAATATTTCATCAATATTTTCCACATTACATTGATTCAATATATCACCTATAGAGGAATAATTAAGAGGGATTTCATTATTTCCAAAACCTTTAGGGTTTTCTACATCCTGTGAATTCTCTTTATGATTCTCATCATGTTTCTTTAAGAACACTTAAATTATGTGCTTCATCTGGAACACACACCTCCATGATGGGGTTTTCAATTATACTCATTCATTTTCTTTTCTGAGGATCTCTATCCTTAGAGCCAATTGGTCTTTCATGCTTCATGTGTGTTTTTGAAATTTATGTAATATCATTATGTAATTGCATCTTCGAGACATCAATTATAGTCGGTGCATTTATAGCTGGTATGTGTGATTTAGTAATGCCCTTTGAATCAGTAAATGCATCAGGCAACTGATTTTCCAGTTCTTGAAAATGTAAAATCTTTTTCACTTCCATCTCACATTGTTGTGTTGGAGGATCGAGAAAAGATAACATTTGCACATTCTATAAAATCTCCCCCTTTGTTTCTTTTCTCCTCCAATGCTAGGAACACTTATTCATTGAAGTGAAAATCAGTAAAAAATGTTGTAAATACATCACCAACTCATGGTTCCAGATATTTGATGATGGATGAGGATTCATATCCTATGTATATTCTCAACCTCCTTTGAGGTCTCATATTTGTATATTGTGGGGGAGAAATTGGTACATATACTGCACAACCAATGATTCTTATGCGGGAGATGTTGGGCTCTTGGCCAAATGCCAATTGGAGTGGAGAGTGCTTATGATATGCACTTGGTCTGATGCAAATTAATGTCTAGACATGCAATATTGTGTAGCCCCATATGGATCTTGGAAACTTTGTTCTCATACTAATGGTCTAACAATAAGTTGAAGGAGTTTTATTAGTGATTCAACTAAAACACTTTGTGTATACACATGGGAAATTGGATGCTCCATAATAATCCCCATTTCTATACCATAATCACTGAAATATTGAGAGGTAAATTCTATAGAATTATCAAGCCTTGCTTTCTTGATGATATAATCTGAGAATTATGCTCTCAATTTAATTATTTGAGCAAGAAATCATGAAAATGCCACATTACGCTTTGAGAGCAACCATAGATGTGACCATCTGCTAAATGCATTAATTAATATCATAAAATATTTAAATGGCCCATGCGATGTATGAATTGGTCCACATATATCTTCTTGAATTCTTTCAAGAAAGGATGACATTTCAGCTTTAATTTTAGCTGGAGAAGGTCTCACAATTATCTTTCCAGGCAAACAAGCCTCAAATGAAATTTTTCTTAGTGGAGAGATCTTCTGGACCTTTATTGAATGTTTATGAGAACTTTCAATTATTTTTCACATCATTCTTGAACCAAGATGACCTAATAGGTCATGCCATAAATTAACGATTTGTGATCCATTCTTTACTACCATATGCTTTTTATGGCACTTATAGATGTATAATGCAATCTAGATGATGATTTTGGTAGTTTTTATAGTAAACATCTCTTACCAGACTTATTAATGGTAACACACATATAATTTTCATTTATCTCATATATAGTTTGGGTATAATACCCATGCTGATATATATCACTGAAATTTAACAAGTTTCTTTTGGAAATTGAGGAAAATAACATATCTCTTACAAAAAAAATTGTCCCATTAGGTAAAGAAAAATTCGCTTTACTAATCCCTCCAATCAGATATACAAGACCTGGTATAGTATTCACAATTGGTCTTGTTGGTTTAAGATCATAAAAATATTTTTTATTCTTAAGAATTGTGTGCATCATTCCACTATCTGGTATGCAAATATCTATCTCATTTATTCAATCCATTTAAATGCTTCAAAATAAAGACAATAATATTATAAGAAACACCTTGTGAAATTCAAATAACACAACATCAAAAATATAAATCATACAAAACAAAAAAACATATCGTATATCATAACTACTATAATTTTTCTGAATTATTTCTAGCTATCATCTCATCAAATTCACAAGTAAAATCATCCGCTTTTAGGTAAGTGAAATCATCATTTGATGGATCACGATTCTTAGTAAAATTAAACTCCTTTTCTTTCCCTTTATAAGATGTCTCACCAAAGTGTGGTTCATTATTATTTACTTCTAGAGATGCTTTATAGAGTTTACAAAGATTCTACGAGGTTCAGAAAACTCAGGACCAATGTCCCTCAGTACCACACTTGTAGCAAGAATCTTTAGGATTCCTCAGAGTTCTTAAACTAATATTTCTTTGATTCTGATATTTATTTTGAGAATTACCATGGTTACAACCACATCCTCAGCCGCACCTACTGCCAAAACTACATCCACCATGAGAATCACATCCCCAGATTCTTTTGTGATTATTTTCATGAAATATAACATTTTCTTCAATAAATATTACCGCTAAACCGGTAAAACGAGACTAATGATTTTTAATTGAAATATTAGCGTTCTTCTCTGCTTTAAGTAATGATGATATGAGATCAAAATATTTTGTATACCCTCACAAGTGATATTGTTGTTGTAGGGTAATGTGAGATGCATGAAATGTCATATATGTTTTTTCAAGCATATTGACATTTAGAATCCCAATACCACAATATTTTAATTGTGATACAATTATATACAAAAAATAATTGTAATAACTAACCCTTTTATAGTCTTGGAAGCATAAAACATTCAATTCATCATGATTCATAGGAAGAACAACCTCCTTTTAACGATCATATCTCTCTTTAAAACTCTTACAAATTTTACATGGATCACTTTCTGGAAGGTATTCACATTTCAATCCCTTATTGAGATATCTTTTGAGGAAGATCATCACCTTGGATTTATTTTGGAGGGGTTTTGAATTATTTTCTCAAATTGTTTCCATGATATCCATCGATTCGAGATGTATTTCAACATCCATCATCCTTGACATGTAATTACTTCCAGTAATATCAAGAGTGGTGAATTCATGTTTTGTGAGATTTTACATGATGATAAATAGGATATATATATATGTATAGAGAGAGAGATATTATTATTATTCAAAATAAGAATACAATGATAATTTACATTTGGGTTAAAGCAAATAAAACAATATAAAAAACATTAAAATTAGGTTAATATTATCATTTAATAATTTTTTATATATCCCACCATAATCGGTTGATAAATATTTCGCATGGGGGTTTGAAATAAATAAATCAATACATCACATTACCCATTTAAAACTCTATTGTGTGCAATAATTTATTAATTAGACAATCCAATTAGGTGGTGAAAAATAAATAAATTAAAATCATCTGAGTTGGCGGAAACCCGACCTTTATGGCGATAATTAAATAAACTATATAAACTGTCCAATCCAGTGATAAATAAATAATATTCTATAAATAATTACAATCATCAAACTAAGTAGTGGAAATAAGGTTTAATATGAAAACATAAATAATTAGAACCATATAATTAGGCGATGAGAATACATTTTAAAATAGAAAACATACCTTTCTCCCTTTTTGAGCGTTCATGCTGATAGCTCATTGTGAAAACAAAAATTGAAAAGAATAAAATTAGAATAGCAGAGAAAGATGAGTAGAAAGGAAAGAAATATATTTTATTAATGCTTCTGGTGTCTCCCTTATATCATTAGTATGTATATAGGGGGCTACACTACCCTTTTATAGGCAGTGCATCAGGGTAGGTGGGGGGATTAGTGGGGGTGGGTACCCCACCCCCATTGATGATTGCATCCGCCTTCAGCGGTTTCCTAACAGTTTTGTAATAGGACATATATATTTTTTCTTTTTAAAATAAACCTCAAACTCATACAATTCATGTCATTACTAGTATAAACCATCATTCAACAAAATAATTACCAAACCCTTAGTCTCAAAAACAAGTAAAACTATCATCTTCCACATTTCCCAACACCGTTAGATGAGGTAAATCATCAGGTGTGGGGTTATGATGTCAAAGCATAATCAACTTGAGTCAAACCCCCCAACCTCATGATCGAACCTCTAACTCTTTCTATCGGGTCACCCCCAAGGGCATAATAGAAGTTATACTATTTGAATCAAGACCTCATTTGATACAATGGAAAAGAATCCCAAGAGATGGGAAAAGGAAATGAAATCCATTTTTTGTGTTTGGTGGTCAGGAACACCTCTTTCTGTGAATCCCAATGCAATAACCCAAAATTTTAGTATTTATTTTCCCTTTAAATAAATATTATGTTAAATAATTTTCATCACACACAACAACAAACTAAAATGAATTTTGATATGTTTTTATAATGCAAGATAAATGTCATGAACCAACCTGATCCGTCCCTCCATCGGACACCCGAGTCGACTCACGACATACCCGAGGCATGTTCTCAATCATCCCAGGATGGAAACTAGTGTCATGGTATCAAATTAAATCCACTGGGAATAGATTCACTCAATAATTATAGTTAATAAATAATAGGAAAAAGGGCACGACTCATCCATATGTTGGATGCCCATTCTAGAATCAAATAAGCAATAAAACAATTTAAACACACAACTAACATAAGAACAATAATTCCTCTGCTCACCCCAATCCACTCCCTTGCAAAAAGATATAAATCCACCTCCAAATGTATTTTCTTCGACCACCACAAATACAATGCACCCTTGATAAATTTAAAGAAATTAGTAAAGACTTATTTGGTCAATGCAATAAAGAGAACTAAAATAGATAAAAACAACCAACATACACTATTGGAATTGGAGGTTTTCCCAACGGATATATACCAATGGTTTGAAGAAACCATTGGTATACTGTAAAAAAATGCAACATTTGCCAACAGTTTGTTCAAACCATTGTCAATGTGTTAATATAGTTAAGATTTCTCAATGGTTTGACAAAACCATTGGAAAATCTTTAGTTCATCTAAGATATACCAATGATTTTAATAAACCTTTGGTAAAGAGAGGCTTTCCCAACAATTTTTAAAAACCATTGGGAAAGTTTCCCCCCAAATACCCAGCACCCCAACTCCCACTCGGCCCGATTGCAAACCCTAATCCAAAGATCCTCCAGAAGTTTTCTCGACCGAAAAACTCCTTCCATCCATAGATTCACCTTCAATAAATCAATTTTGTATTTATACACTTCAAATTAGTAAGTGTTACCTTAGTTTTAATGTTCTCCCTGTATTTTTTTCTTCTGTTTTCTGTTTTGATTTGGGCTAAATTAGAGTTCCTGCGGTCTGTGGAGTACCGAACCCTTTGATTTGTTTTCTGTTTTTTGTTGTATACTTCAAACATAGTAAAGGGTTTGTTTAGTGGGGTGATATGGTAGTTTCTATGGACTTTAGTTTAGTTGAAAATTGGATTTGGATTTTGCATTTATAGTTTTTGTTCAAGGAATAATGGGAACGATATTGATATTGAGGATAAATTGGCTGTTGGTTGGGTGATGGATTGGAATTGTGAACACCCCACCCCCCACCCCCTAGACACCTCCCACCCCCTGGATAGCCCCCACCCCCTGGACACCCTCTCATTGGACAACCCCACCCCCTGCACCCCACCCCCCGGACACCCCCACCCCACCCTCCCTGGACACCCCCACCCCCTTGGACACCCCCACCCTTTGGACAAACCCCTCCCCCACCCCCCTGGACACCCCCACCCCCTGAACACCCCCACCCCCACCCTCCCTGGACACCCCTCACCCCCATGGACAACACCCCCACCCCCTTGGACACCCCCACCACCCCCACCACCCCTAGACACCCCCACCACCCCTAGACACCCCCACCCCATGGACACCCTCCACCCCCTTCGACAACCCCCCCACCCACTTAGACAGCCCCCCTGGACACCACTACACCTCCTAGACACCACCACACCTTCTAAGTGCTTGGCCCAATTTTTAAATTGGAATTAACAATGTAGTTGATTTTCCCTTTCCCCAATGACATTTCTTAAGTGACCCATAGAGCCTTATAAATTGAATTTGTCATGTTTTGATAAATTTAATGGGTTGTTTGGAATGAAATGGATAATTCATGAGGGTTTGACTTTCTTAATGAATAAAATGATTTTAAATAAAATTACCCTAAGGGGGGATATAAGAGGGGTAGGGGGGATGTCTAGGTGTGGGGGGCTGTCTAGGTGGGGGTGGGGGGGGGGGCTACAGGGGTGTGGGGGAGGGGGTATGGGCTGCCCAAGGAGGGGTGTGTGCTGTCCAAGGGGGACAGGGTGGGGTGTGCTGTTCAGGTGGGGGAGGGGGTGTGGGGTGTCTAGGGAGGGGGGTGGGCTATCCAGGTGGGTGGTGGTGGTGGTGGGGGGTGCTGTCCAGGTGTGGGGGGGGGTGTCCAGGTGGGGGGGGGGTATCCAGGTGTGTGTGTGTGTGGGGGGGGGTGTCCGGGTGTGAGGGGGGGGATGTCCAAGTGGGGGTGGGATGTCCAGGGGGTAGGGGGGGCTGCAGGGGAGGGGGTGGGCTGTCCGGGGGGTGGGGGTGGGGGAGGGGGTATAGGGTGTCCAAGGAGGGGGGAATGGACTATCCAAGTGGGGGTGGTGGGTGGGCTATCCAGGGGGGTTGTCGAGGGGGTAGGGGGCTACATGGGAGGGGGGTGGGTTGTCCAGGGAGGGGGTGGTTGTCCAGGGGTGGTGGTGGGTGGGCTATCCAAGTGGGGAGGGGGGTGTGGGCTATCAAGGGGGGTGGGCTATCCAAGGGGGGTGGGGGTGGGTTGTCTAGGTGTGTGTGGGGGGGGGGGGTGTCTAAGTGGGGTGGGGGGGCTATCCGAGTGGGGAGGGATGCAGGGGGGCTGCAGGGGTGTGTGTGTGGGGGGGGGGGAGGGGGCTGTCCAGGGAGGGGGTGGGTTGTCCACCCCCTGGACACCCCGCCCACCCTCCTGGACACCTCGTATCCCCTGGAAAGCCCCCCTAGAAAGCCCCCCACCCACTGGACACCCCGACCCCCCTAGACAGCCTTGCCACCCCCGTGGATAGCCCGCCCACTCCCCTGGATAACCCCTGATTCATGCTCAAATTTACCCAAGAGATGAAGGTAAAACGGTCCTTATAGTCTAGCTTGGGTTGTCAAATCCACTGAGACCTAAGAAGATACCTAAGATACACAACCTATGAGATGTATTTTTGGCTATGAAGTAGCCAACTTGGTTTTGATTTTAGATGGTTTTAATGAATACTAAGAAACCTAAGTGAATCCAATTTAATGAAAATGGGTCGATCTTAGGATTATGCTTGGGGTGGATTGAATGAATTTTACTTCTTTAGACAATTTTAGTTTTATTAATTCTTGATGAATCCATTCTTTAAAATAACACCACCTTCATCATTTTCTAGTTTGATGCTAACTAAACTCAATTACTAATCCCCTACACACTTAGAGAACCAAATTAATGATCTCTACAAGGTATATGGTCATTTTAGTACTTGGATTTAGCTTCCTCAAACACAGTGAAAATGAAGAGTGGAAATAACTAAAGAATGGAAGTCTTAAATTAATTAGCCAATTAACAACAATTCGTTCATAAAATAAAATTCAATACAGCCTTTGCATCTTCCTATGATCAACCCATTAAAGTTTTATCCCTCCATTGATGGTATAATCTCAATTGTTGGTGTAAGATGACTTACAAGAATTGGATTGAAGAAATTAAAACCGCAGAAATAATGAACACTCCTCCGTGTGTGTGAATGAAATTCACACCAATGTGTGAACTAATTCACTACAACACAAAGATATCACTGTGCTTTGTGATTATAGAGTTTTAATGAAATAAATTAGAATAATATAAGAGAAAAATGTTGATTAAGAACATAGAAATACAAAAATAAACTTACATAGAAATTGAAAACATCACAAAAGAACTTTGGCATAATAACATTACATCCAAAAAACAAGAGATATCCCTTCCACCTCACCACCAATGACTTAAATAGGAAATTGGGAAGCCTTAGTCAGAGCCTCAATAAATGTATGCCCAATTATTAAATTAATTTAGGCCTTAGGGTGGTGGAAAGTAGTGGATAAAAACTGATTCCCTCCTTTGACCCGAAGTGGTATCCAACTTGCATCCACCGAATAGACGTGACTAAATGACATTATAGATGGACTAATTAGAGTGGATAATATAAGAATAAAATGTATATCCTGATGTCTCCTAACCTCCTATAAAATTTGGGCCTATTTGAAGTTGTGGATCGGTAGTTATGTCCGATTTAGTGGGATAACATTTTGGGTCACAGATTCTGGCCCAGATTTTGATATTCTATTTGGGCCGCATTAATAAACACCATGGAGGCTGAATTAGCACTGGATACTGAATAATTATTTGTTCTTATATATGGATTCTATAATCCCACAAAATTTGGGCTTCATTGGGCCTGTATTTTGGGCCCCACATTCTCATCAGGGGGCTGGTGTCCAATCTGCCTTCTCCAGAATTGTTTCCTTTCATCGCCAAATATCTCCATCATCATTTATGAATCCTCCATTGATCCCTGAATGAAAAATGTTAATATCAAAGTGTATATACATTTCCCAAAATATAAAATTAAAATATGGATTGTAACACCCCAAGCTTCTACGGTACGTTTCCCTTCGAATAATGCGATAGCGTGTGTTGTACGCAACCTCGAGTTCTAACACACACCACAACTAATTAAACTAGCCGTTGTGAATAGTAATACCTAATTTTTGAAATCATATATATTCTATATTTCAAAATGGACTTCATTTTTGGATTCGGAATATCAAAATTAGCCTAGGGTGAAATTTTGGTACATTTCGGATAACTTTCATATTTTGATGAATAGTGAAAATTTCTAAATTTTAATTAAAAACAACTTTTTTAATCAAAATAATTAATAGTGATAAATTATGAATTTGAGTGGTTTTAAAGTATATTTAGAATATATTTTTACCATTCAATTTAATGTTTATCATTGGACATAATTTTACAATTAAACCGAACATAAACAAGTGTCAATCTTTTGATAGTTATTATCTCTTAAAAACACGCTTTTTGTTTTGACAGCGGGAATTAATTTTAAATTAATTTCTGCCACTTCTGTGTTTTGAATTTAGGAAAATGGATTCCATATTTGGAATCAGGATGTTCAAATTGTGTAAATAGGTAACTTTTATTTTTAGACATTTTGAATAGTTACTGTGGTAAATATTTTATTTACCATGGTTAAAGGGTAAATCCGGTAAATAAGGGTTAACAAAATAATATTATAATAATAAAAAATTACCCTAAAACGTGTCCTAACCTTATTGGTGGACACATACCCGACCATGGGCATCCTTTGGTCAATTTGGGGACCCCTTGGAGCCACTTGTATGTGGTAGGGACACTTTATATTAATAAAGTTAAAATAAAAATAAAAATGGCATAAGCTTACATCTTTTAGAAGAACAATTTTTACATAGGGTTATACATGTTGGATTTTCGATTATAAATATTCATTAGAAAGATAAAAAGATTTCCTACATAATGATATTTTATTTATAATTTTTAGACATTATATAATTTATTTTATTTATGACACAATGATGATGCAGTAATTACTAAAATAGTGAAAAATAAAAATAATTGATCTTATAAATACCCAAATAATTATAATATGAAACTTTTAATGAATTAAAATAATTTTCTATGATAATATGATATATTAGTATTGATTTAATTGACTTTGTTCGAAGTAATCAATCTGTTAGGAGTTTCACAAAAATCAACTATTGAATAGTGTCAAAATTGACATAAAAGAGTTCTTAAAACAAATATTATATTATTAATTGATATTAAATTCCTAAAAATCTAAGGTTCGGCCAAGAGACTTATATCATGATAGGTTAATCATTAATGGACCACTTGGGGGTCTCTTGGATGTATATAGTAAGTTTATTAACCATAATATATAAAATACAAAGAGACATTGTAAAAGTGAAACTAATTAACTTAGAGTTAATACTTAAAGATAAGGTTAATATAAGTACCCAAACCTGTCTAAATTCTATTGGATGAGTTTCTTTAGACCTATCCCCACCTCATCATTTGAATAGTCAACTTTGGAGCCTTTAGAAACCGAATATGAATTTATTATAAATTAATATTTCTAGCTTTTCCAAAGGTGCCCCTCACCCCTCTTATAAAAGGGCACTCCTCCTTCTCATTTCTTCACACCTTCAAAGCCTTTTGGTTCGGCCAAACTCTGCCCAAATACTCTCCCAACATCCCTCAATACAACCTAGAGGCCTTAGTTTGATCAGAAAGCCAACCTAAGGAGCCCTTTTGATCAAATCAAAAGGAAGAACCCGAAGAAGAGGTAATGATTTCACCACCCTTTTCTCAGTTCATTTCTTCTTCCACTTCTTCTTCCTTTGTTCTTACCATTCTGAAATAATAACTCCAGTATCTCACATATACTGTGATGTTATTATAAATATGGTACAATCATATTCAGTATTCTATCCACCCTTTGAATAACATGTCACCATACGTGCGTACGTACGGCTTACCGTCTCCACGTCGTGGTGTAATTGTTATTCAATATAATATTATTTGGATGGGTATAATAATGATGTGTAACTCATGTAAATAATAAATATAACATGTTAATGATTCTGTATATATGATATACCATCCATTTATATATTATTTTAATATCAAAAGAATGATATTGTCGCTCGTGCGTACGTACGGACTACCGTCTCCACGAACGCGATGAGATTCATTCTCCATCGTATCCATTCAAGTATAATTATCATTTGATGATTTAAAAATGATGTTTAAGGACTGTATATCATTCTGGATATGAATAAGATACAACAACCATGGCTTATGTAACAAAACATATAAAAGAAAATGAGTAAGTTAACTCCCGAAACGACGATAATTCTAAGATATTATTAACAAATCAATGTTAAAAGATCATATATGATATCATATTAATATATATGATTCTTGTATAATTTAATAACAACTATTTCACCATTATACAGGAGGTTAACCTACCCCAACCAAGGAAAAGTACAAGGTAAGGGTTATTTCACAATCTCTTCATTATCCGAGGTTGTTTATATGTAATAATCTACTGGGATCTCTTTATCATCCACATCCATGTTTCTTAAAAATGTATTTCAAAACATTTTTACTATTTACAAGAATATGGGTTAAAGTCATTTATACCCTTGTTTGACTTTTTATAAGAGTTTTATAAAGGAATCTTTCCGTCGTTTTCAAAACAAGGTCCTTTTTAACCTTTTCGACAGAATTAAGATAAGAATGTTTTTTTTAACTTATACGGCGGGTGCGGCTATTTTTCCGCCGTTATAAAATCTTCAAAGCTTTCCTTACAAGCTTAAAAGAATATTTTCAAATAAAATGTTTTATTTTATATGGATCTTAAATGATTTCAAAATAAAAGGAGATATTTCTTTAAAAAGAATTTTGATTTCATCTATGTCAACATCCTTTGATGGATTTTAAGATTATTTGAAGTTGATTGATTATGATACAAAACTTCTATATTGTATTGAAGGTTTTGTGATATGTTTGACTGTGGATGTGCTATTTTTATACCATTCATAGTTTATGGTGAAATTATTGACATTTCGTATGCTAGTTTTAATACGAATGTTTATGTTATGTTTAAACCTTTTCATATGGGAATGCATTGGACTTAATAAGTGACGGGTGGAGCCCGCTATAGCTCCTCGATGCATCGGTAGGTCTCATGAGACAAACTAGTGTCTTGGCACAAGGCCTTGACAAAATCTTATTTGTAGTCTTGGCACGAGGCCTTGGCTATGTGGTTATGATAGTCTGGCATTATGCATTCCAACATTATGAAAGTGGTTATTGATTTTTGCATGTGATTATTCGATTAGTAGAATATCCATGTGAATAAGTAAATGGCATTATTTCATTTTATTTATGCCATACCATGTTGAAAGTTCATGTTTAAAAGGCTTTAGTTTTAGTTATACATTGCCTTAAATGTTTATTCTTATTTATGAAAGTTTCCGCTATATTGTTATCCTTACTGGGCATTTGAGCTCACCCCTTTTCTATGTTTTATTTTTCCCAGGATGTGAAGAAGTAAGTTATGAATGACCTGCAGGGATTTTATGAGGGGTTAATAGTGTGTATTATGGAGACATTATGTTGTTGTAGTAGTTTTTCATTTTATGATGTAATGTAAAACTTATGAATATATCTAGTGTTTCCAAGGCTACTAAACCAATCGGTCTTTCGAGATTTGATCTTTCTTGTGATCATGCCAATGTTACGAAGTAATGCACCGACTCTGGGTAGCTGGGGTCGGGGCGTTACAGTTGGTATCAGAGGAAGTTTAGTACAAACCTTGGAAGCTAGATTTAGATAAACTCTGATTAGAGCACGTAGACCTAAGATGAACTTTGAGGATTAGTATAGAAGAACTTCCTAGAATTTTGGTATTGTAGAGACTTTGTGAGTTTTGCGAGCAATACATCCCTGTCTGGATACGAGCAGGTAGAGGCGGCTCTGGCACAGATGTACCTAGGGGTAAAACCCGAAAACACCGCTTTGAGCTAGACTCGAACGGGAACTGGTGCACGACAACGGGCCTTGCTGCACTCTTGGTTACGACACTCCCGGGGGATATGCTTAGGATAACTCTCACTTTCTTTACAAATCATTATGAAGGGTTTATGAGTATATACTTCCTCAAAGAAAACATATTTATGATTATGGATTATATCCATAGATAGTTCAATTTATGTTTAGTGTTTTATAAGTATGGGATTATGTATTTTGATTCATAAACTGATCTAGTTTATGCCATTGTTTAGAAATGGCGCCTAGTGGAAGAAATGGAAACCGTATCAATGCGCGCACTCCATGTAGGGATTTCCCTCCTGCTCAAGATAATTATAGTGGGGCTGGTGATGCAACTGGTGCCGATCAGCTAATCACCATACTGGGACAACTTACTCAGGTTATGAATAATAACCTTACCCGTATGGAGCACCCTGATCCGCAGCGTGGAGGATCAATGTTAGATCGATTCATGAGACAACAACCACCAACGTTCAATGGAAGTACAAATCCCTTAGTAGCTGAGCAATGGATATTTTCCCTAGAGAAAATATTTCAGGCTTTGGGGAGTAGTGAAAGGGAAAAAGTTACCATGGCAGTTTACCGCCTCACTGGAGATGCTGATCAATGGTGGTCATTGATTCAAAATACGAAGGAAGATGATGAAGTATCAAACATGGAATGGAGGGAGTTCAAAGATCTGTTTTTAGAAAAATACTTTCCTCGCGACCATCGAGCAGATATGGAAAGGCAATTTCTGAGTCTGAGACAAAAGGAGGATGATAATGTCACAAAGTATGAGGCTAACTTTACAAGGTTAGCGAGGTACGCTGGTGATTATATTCGCAACCCAAGAAGTAAGATTGATCGTTTCTTTGATGGGTTAAAACCATTTCTCCGTCGAGCATTAGTCTCACAATCCTTTTCATCGTACGAAGACATTGTCTCATGTGCTATCAAGACCGAAAAGGAATTCTCTAAGTCTTATGACTTTAAAGAAAAGCAAGAGAAGAAGAGACCTGCTGATCAATCTGGGAATGGAAATAAGGGGAAGAAGGGAAAGGTTGAATATCCATCTTGTGGTAAGTGCGGGAAGAAACACCCCGGTGCTTGCCTGAAGGGAATGGGAGTCTGTTACAAGTGTGGTGAAAAAGGCCACCAAGCTCATGATTGTAAGGGGAAGAAGGAAGCTACCAATGTTCAGTGCTACAATTGCAGGGAGATGGGGCATTATGCAAATGCATGTCCTAAGCGTCAGGAGAACTTACCTCAGAAAAGGCCAAGGGATCAAGGCCAGGCTTATGCTATCACTACTGCTGAGGTAGAAACTCCGAAAGACGTGGTGGAAGGTAATTTAATGGTTTCCTCAAGTTTAGCAAATGCATTATTTGATTCTGGATCATCGCATTGTTTCATATCTTCCCAGTTTTCTAAGAAAATTAGATATTTCCAATTTGATTTAATAAGGGAGTTGTCAGTTAAAACTCCTAAGGGAAGTATCGTTGCAACAAAGTTTTGTGAATCAGTCCCCATTAGAGCACATAAATTTTCTTTATCTGCTGATTTCATCGTCATACCTATGATTGAGTTTGATATAATCCTCGGTATGGACTGGCTTTCGGACTATGATGCGAAGATTTATTGTAAGAAGAAAGAGGTTACGATTCTCGATGATAATGATAAGGAACACCTTATTTTTAGAGCAGAATCGTCACCACCTAATTCTTATTTAGACCCACCCCCAGTAGCTCAACTTAATTCAATTATTGGGGAGGAAGAGAATGAAATAACTGTCGGTGAGGAAAGGAATGTTCAAATAGAGGATGTACCTGTTGTGAAAGAATTTGTAGATGTATTTCCGGAAGATTTACCTGGACATCCTCCAGAACGAGAAGTTGAGTTTTCTATTGATTTGATTCCTGGATCAAGGCCTATATCGAAGACCCCTTATAGAATGGCCACTGTAGAGTTAGTCGAACTAAAGAAACAACTAGAGGAATTGAGTAATAAGGGATTTATTCGCCCTAGTGTTTCTCCATGGGGAGCCCCTGTTCTTTTTGTTAAAAAGAAAGATGGATCTATGAGGTTATGTATTGACTACAGGGAGATCAATGCTATAACGATAAAGAACAAGTATCCCCTACCTCGTATTGATGATTTATTTGACCAACTGCATGGAGCTCAATACTTTTCAAAGATTGACCTTCGATCTGGATACCATCAGTTGTGTGTGAAGAAGGAAGACATTCCGAAAACAGCATTTCGAACCAGGTACGGGCATTACGAGTTTACTGTAATGCCATTTGGATTGACTAATGCACCCTCTGTATTCATGGATCTGATGAATAGAGTCTTCAAGGAGTATCTCGATGAATTTGTGGTGGTATTTATTGATGATATCTTGGTATACTCCAAAACCTACGAAGATCATGAAAATCACTTGCGCATTATCTTGAAGACTCCGAGGAGGCATGAATTATATGGGAAGTTTAGCAAGTGTGAATTCTGGCTTCAGGAGATTTCTTTTCTTGGCCATATTGTCTCTAAAGATGGAATCTCTGTTGATCCTTCTAAGACCAAGGCAATCCAAGAATGGCCAGCACCTACGAGTATAACTGAGGTACGTAGTTTTATTGGTTTGGCAGGTTATTATCGACGTTTCGTCCAGAATTTTGCCCGATTGGCTAACCCATTAACGAAGCTCACACGTAAAGGGGTTAAATTTGTTTGGACAAAAGAGTGTGAAGAATGTTTTGAAGAGCTGAAGAGAAGATTAGTCAATGCTCCTATATTGACTCTACCATCGGGGAATGATGGGTTCGTTATTTATAGTGATGCATCAAAGAAAGGACTTGGCTGTGTCCTTATGCAGAATGATAGAGTTATTGCCTATGCATCACGACAGTTGAAAATTCATGAACAAAACTATCCTACTCATGATCTTGAGTTAGCAGCTGTGATCTTTGCTTTGAAGATATGGAGGCACTACCTCTATGGTGAAAAATGTGAGATTTATACTGATCACAAGAGTTTGAAGTATATTTTCTCACAAAAAGAACTCAACATGAGGCAAAGGAGATGGCTTGAATTACTCAAGGATTATGATTGTACGATACACTACCACCCGGGGAAGGCAAACAAGGTGGCAGATGCTTTGAGCAGAAAAGACCATGGAGTTTTGAACATGATGAGAATTGAAAGGGATCCAATTTTCATGGATCTAGTGAAGATGGACATGGGAATAACCAGGGAAGGTGAAACATCAATGCTTTTTCAAATGGTTTCCAAACCATCTTTACTAGAAAGGATTAAGAGTTCTCAGACCGATGATGAATAATTTCAGAAGAAGATTAAAGCTGTGAATGATGGGAGATTGAGAGACTTTGTGTATGAAGATGGAACTTTGAAATTTGGAAAGAGACTTTGTGTTCCCAATATACCTGATCTAAAAAGGGAATTGCTGGATGATGCTCATAGTTCCAATTTCTCTATACACCCTGGGAGCACCAAAATGTATAGAGATTTGAAGGAACATTTTTGGTGGGACAACATGAAGAGGGAGATTGCTGATTTTGTATCAAGATGTATGGTTTGTCAACAAGTGAAAGCTGGAAGGCAACAGCCTGGAGGAGTCATGCAACCTCTTCCCATACCAGAGTGGAAATGGGACAATATTACGATGGACTTTGTCATGGGGCTACCAAAGACTTCTAGAAGGAACGATGCAATATGGGTTATTGTTGATCGTCTTACCAAGTCAGCACATTTTCTTGCTATAAGATAAGATCTACCCCTGGAACGTCTAGCAAGACTATACATTAATGAAGTTGTGAGACTTCATGGTGTACCCCTATCGATTGTTTCTGATCGTGATCCCCGTTTTACTTCAAGATTCTGGAAAAGTCTTCAGAAATCCCTGGATACTGAACTTCATTTGAGCACTGCTTACCACCCTCAGACAGACGGACAATCAGAACGGACTATTCAAACCTTAGAAGACATGTTGAGATCTTGCTCACTTGATTTTCAGGGTATGTGGGATCAATATTTACCTCTGGTAGAATTTTCCTATAACAATAGCTTTCATTTGAGTATTCAGATGGCACCATATGAAGCGTTATACGGAAAGAGATGTCGTACACCAACCTGTTGGGATGACGTTGGTGAAAGAAAACTTGTAGGCCCAGAACTGGTGGAGGAAACGGTGGAAAAGGTGAAAGTAATCCAAAATCACATCAAAGCAGCTCAAAGTAGGCAGAAGAGCTATGCCGATAATCGAAGGAAGGATTTGGAATTTCAAGTCGGTGATCATGTTTTCCTGAAGGTATCTCCGTGGAAGGGAGTCATACGTTTTGGTAAGAAAGGTAAATTGAGTCCCAGGTACATCGGACCTTTCGAAATTCTAGAACGAATTGGGGCTGTAGCTTACCGATTGGCAATGCCGCCAAGTCTCTCCAAAGTTCACGATGTGTTCCACGTATCTCTGTTGAGAAAATACATGCCTGACCCAACGCATGTACTCACCTATGAGGAATTAGAACTGGAACCCGATCTGTCTTATTGCGAAGAGCCCGTCAGGATTCTTGATACAAGAGAACAAGTACTGAGAAACCGGACGACGCGTCTGGTAAAAGTTTTGTGGAGAAATCATAAAATGGAAGAGGCAACGTGGGAACCCGAGGAACTTATGATGAAGAACCACCCGAGTCTTTTTATGCAGTAATACCCTAGAAATTGCGAGGACGCAATTATTTGAAGGAGGGGAGAATGTAACACCCCAAGCTTCTACGGTACGTTTCCCTTCGAATAATGCGATAGCGTGTGTTGTACGCAACCTCGAGTTCTAACACACACCACAACTAATTAAACTAGCCGTTGTGAATAGTAATACCTACTTTTTGAAATCATATATATTCTATATTTCAAAATGGACTTCATTTTTGGATTCGGAATATCAAAATTAGCCTAGGGTGAAATTTTGGTACATTTCGGATAACTTTCATATTTTGATGAATAGTGAAAATTTCTAAATTTTAATTAAAAACAACTTTTTTAATCAAAATAATTAATAGTGATAAATTATGAATTTGAGTGGTTTTAAAGTATATTTAGAATATATTTTTACCATTCAATTTAATGTTTATCATTGGACATAATTTTACAATTAAACCGAACATAAACAAGTGTCAATCTTTTGATAGTTATTATCTCTTAAAAACACGCTTTTTGTTTTGACAGCGGGAATTAATTTTAAATTAATTTCTGCCACTTCTATGTTTTGAATTTAGGAAAATGGATTCCATATTTGGAATCAGGATGTTCAAATTGTGTAAATAGGTAACTTTTATTTTTAGACATTTTGAATAGTTACTGTGGTAAATATTTTATTTACCATGGTTAAAGGGTAAATCCGGTAAATAAGGGTTAACAAAATAATATTATAATAATAAAAAATTACCCTAAAACGTGTCCTAACCTTATTGGTGGACACATACCCGACCATGGGCATCCTTTGGTCAATTTGGGGACCCCTTGGAGCCACTTGTATGTGGTAGGGACACTTTATATTAATAAAGTTAAAATAAAAATAAAAATGGCATAAGCTTACATCTTTTAGAAGAACAATTTTTACATAGGGTTATACATGTTGGATTTTCGATTATAAATATTCATTAGAAAGCTAAAAAGATTTCCTACATAATGATATTTTATTTATAATTTTTAGACATTATATAATTTATTTTATTTATGACACAATGATGATGCAGTAATTACTAAAATAGTGAAAAATAAAAATAATTGATCTTATAAATACCCAAATAATTATAATATGAAACTTTTAATGAATTAAACTAATTTTCTATGATAATATGATATATTAGTATTGATTTAATTGACTTTGTTCGAAGTAATCAATCTGTTAGGAGTTTCACAAAAATCAACTATTGAATAGTGTCAAAATTGACATAAAAGAGTTCTTAAAACAAATATTATATTATTAATTGATATTAAATTCCTAAAAATCTAAGGTTCGGCCAAGAGACTTATATCATGATAGGTTAATCATTAATGGACCACTTGGGGGTCTCTTGGATGTATATAGTAAGTTTATTAACCATAATATATAAAATACAAAGAGACATTGTAAAAGTGAAACTAATTAACTTAGAGTTAATACTTAAAGATAAGGTTAATATAAGTACCCAAACCTGTCTAAATTCTATTGTATGAGTTTCTTTCGACCTATCCCCACCTCATCATTTGAATAGTCAACTTTGGAGCCTTTAGAAACCGAATATGAATTTATTATAAATTAATATTTCTAGCTTTTCCAAAGGTGCCCCTCACCCCTCTTATAAAAGGGCACTCCTCCTTCTCATTTCTTCACACCTTCAAAGCCTTTTGGTTCGGCCAAACTCTGCCCAAATACTCTCCCAACATCCCTCAATACAACCTAGAGGCCTTAGTTTGATCAGAAAGCCAACCTAAGGAGCCCTTTTGATCAAATCAAAAGGAAGAACCCGAAGAAGAGGTAATGATTTCACCACCCTTTTCTCAGTTCATTTCTTCTTCCACTTCTTCTTCCTTTGTTCTTACCATTCTGAAATAATAACTCCAGTATCTCACATATACTGTGATGTTATTATAAATATGGTACAATCATATTCAGTATTCTATCCACCCTTTGAATAACATGTCACCATACGTGCGTA
Organism: Viscum album; assembly: GCA_963277665.1. Classification (NCBI taxonomy): domain Eukaryota; kingdom Viridiplantae; phylum Streptophyta; class Magnoliopsida; order Santalales; family Viscaceae; genus Viscum; species Viscum album. The sequence goes on from CAUJRU010003529.1 coordinate 39,463, forward strand.
CGTACGGCTTACCGTCTCCACGTCGTGGTGTAATTGTTATTCAATATAATATTATTTGGATGGGTATAATAATGATGTGTAACTCATGTAAATAATAAATATAACATGTTAATGATTCTGTATATATGATATACCATCCATTTATATATTATTTTAATATCAAAAGAATGATATTGTCGCTCGTGCGTACGTACGGACTACCGTCTCCACGAACGCGATGAGATTCATTCTCCATCGTATCCATTCAAGTATAATTATCATTTGATGATTTAAAAATGATGTTTAAGGACTGTATATCATTCTGGATATGAATAAGATACAACAACCATGGCTTATGTAACAAAACATATAAAAGAAAATGAGTAAGTTAACTCCCGAAACGACGATAATTCTAAGATATTATTAACAAATCAATGTTAAAAGATCATATATGATATCATATTAATATATATGATTCTTGTATAATTTAATAACAACTATTTCACCATTATACAGGAGGTTAACCTACCCCAACCAAGGAAAAGTACAAGGTAAGGGTTATTTCACAATCTCTTCATTATCCGAGGTTGTTTATATGTAATAATCTACTGGGATCTCTTTATCATCCACATCCATGTTTCTTAAAAATGTATTTCAAAACATTTTTACTATTTACAAGAATATGGGTTAAAGTCATTTATACCCTTGTTTGACTTTTTATAAGAGTTTTATAAAGGAATCTTTCCGTCGTTTTCAAAACAAGGTCCTTTTTAACCTTTTCGACAGAATTAAGATAAGAATGTTTTTTTTAACTTATACGGCGGGTGCGGCTATTTTTCCGCCGTTATAAAATCTTCAAAGCTTTCCTTACAAGCTTAAAAGAATATTTTCAAATAAAATGTTTTATTTTATATGGATCTTAAATGATTTCAAAATAAAAGGAGATATTTCTTTAAAAAGAATTTTGATTTCATCTATGTCAACATCCTTTGATGGATTTTAAGATTATTTGAAGTTGATTGATTATGATACAAAACTTCTATATTGTATTGAAGGTTTTGTGATATGTTTGACTGTGGATGTGCTATTTTTATACCATTCATAGTTTATGGTGAAATTATTGACATTTCGTATGCTAGTTTTAATACGAATGTTTATGTTATGTTTAAACCTTTTCATATGGGAATGCATTGGACTTAATAAGTGACGGGTGGAGCCCGCTATAGCTCCTCGATGCATCGGTAGGTCTCATGAGACAAACTAGTGTCTTGGCACAAGGCCTTGACAAAATCTTATTTGTAGTCTTGGCACGAGGCCTTGGCTATGTGGTTATGATAGTCTGGCATTATGCATTCCAACATTATGAAAGTGGTTATTGATTTTTGCATGTGATTATTCGATTAGTAGAATATCCATGTGAATAAGTAAATGGCATTATTTCATTTTATTTATGCCATACCATGTTGAAAGTTCATGTTTAAAAGGCTTTAGTTTTAGTTATACATTGCCTTAAATGTTTATTCTTATTTATGAAAGTTTCCGCTATATTGTTATCCTTACTGGGCATTTGAGCTCACCCCTTTTCTATGTTTTATTTTTCCCAGGATGTGAAGAAGTAAGTTATGAATGACCTGCAGGGATTTTATGAGGGGTTAATAGTGTGTATTATGGAGACATTATGTTGTTGTAGTAGTTTTTCATTTTATGATGTAATGTAAAACTTATGAATATATCTAGTGTTTCCAAGGCTACTAAACCAATCGGTCTTTCGAGATTTGATCTTTCTTGTGATCATGCCAATGTTACGAAGTAATGCACCGACTCTGGGTAGCTGGGGTCGGGGCGTTACATGGATAATTACATTCCTTAAAATCAGATGAATCATTGGGCCTAAATTGGTGTATATTTGGCATGAAGTGCACAAATGATGAGAATGGATGTTCAAAATTAAAATCCACTAACTCAGGACCATAAGATCAAAAATGATCATTTAATAAAATTAAAATTTAATTAACATATGTGTTTTTATTGGATAATAACACCCCCCAACTTGAGATTTGCTAGTCCCGAGCAAATAATTCAAAGTTT